>VXBW01006787.1:715614-753884 GCA_013400375.1 Thinocorus orbignyianus
TTTTTTTTTTTTTTTTTTTTTTTTTTTTTTTTTTTTTTTTGTCTATAGTAACAAAAAGCATCTCTGGCTTGATTTTCCTTTACACATAAATTTAGTATTAAATATGGCCTTGATCTTGCAATTCATGGTGAGTGAGTTTTTGCACCTACAAACAAGTCAAGTCAAGCAATTCCTCAGTGCATAGCATGTGTCACAAATTACAGAATTGTGAGCTAGTGCTGGTAGGTGTTGCCAGGAGCTGCGTGTTAATGAATCAAGACCTCATCTCCGTTTTCTGGGGGGAAAAGATGGTGATTTATTTTTCCAGAGACTGTTCCCTCTCAGAATGCTTGAACACACCTTGGTACAGCTTTGATAAATTTTCTTGACCCCGCAACTTCTGTGCGATCAGGAAGAGAAGCTGAGCATCTACTTTCTCACCTATGACTGATGACAAACTTTTTTTTCCTGGTTGTTGCACAGACTTCTTCTATACTTTTCCACTGCACTTTTCTGTGATATTATCTCCAGTGCTGACATTCCTGGTGTATAAACTTCCTTCACAAAGAATTTAAGTTTGGCCATAGGCCGTTGATTTTGAACACTGTACCTATTTGAAGTAGGCACATAGCATGCAGATTGATGTAGGAGACCAACAAAGGATGTGTTGAAGAATATCATTTTGCTGTAGCAGTAGAAGTAAATTACTTGGTTGATTTATCACAAGTTGAAAAATTTTGGCTTACATCTGAAGCTGAAACACCACAAAATCAGAAAATAAAAGCTATACACAACTCTGACTTCTTCATCTCTGTGGGGTTCCAAAACAAATTATTAGAAGTATAAATGTGAACACACCTTGAAGGATTTTTAAAACTTTAACCAGCAGAAAAATAGTTATCATTGTTTGAGAGACTGACTTCATATGCAACAATACAGAATTTTGCTCTTAATGGCATCATTCCTTCAAAAGTTATAAGGATTTTCTTGGCTTCCAGAAATAGCAAAGGTAGCACAGGGACATACCATCTGCTTTGTGCACAGAAACTTCTTTCCAGCATCTTTTCTAAGTCCATAAGCTTCCTATACAACACCCTTTTATTCCAAACAGAAGCCTAACCCCTACAGGGTTAAGCTGGTTGATGTCTGCATGCTCTCTTCTACTGATGTTCTGGATGGAGACACGCCCGTGGCAATCCCACTGTTTAGGGTTCTACCCAAGCTCTCTCAGCTGCTGGTAACTGGTTCTGGGTCTGGCTTCAGCTGCATTTTGATACCCTCGGGAGCACACAAACTCTCTGGTTTGCATGGCACCTCTATCTCCCCAGTTAACCTCATTGTCCAGTCCAAAGTCCAACATGCAAGAAGAACAAAGCAATTAAAAGCCCCCACCTGAGTCTTTGTGCCTGTCTCTACTTTGTGTCTGTACTTTGATACTGACCCAGGTACACCACTTCTCAAGGCTGGTACCTACCAAACTCTGCTACTTTCTGCCATTTACATCTTGCAGTTCCCATTAACACACATGAATGATATCTTAGCACTTGTTTAGAGACCTCTGTTGTTATACTTTTCTGTCCTTAGAGAAATCCTTCTATAATAATTCAATAAAACTAAGGAGTTTCCCTGAATCCTTCCTTACCAGCCTCCTTTTATCAGCTCCAGCATGAGAACCCAGATCTGCTACAGCTGCCGGTGACTGTCAACAAATGATGACTGGGGGAAACCTAAGTGGTCATCAGCACTACAGTTGTGTAGGGTGTTTTTAGTTGAAAGCTCACCGTCTTTGAAAGAAGTCATGCAGTGAAGTGCAGACCATGGCCTGGACCCATGTGATGCATTCAGAATCTGGCCCAAAGTCTGCACATTCACATCCAGCAGTGCACAAATGCTGAGGAGGGGTGTTTTTCTTTTCATGGCCCTTTGTATCTTGGTGCCTTCTGTAAGATACTGTCATTGTAAGTGATCTAGAGCCTATAGACTGTGTTAGTGTTCCAGTTGTTCTCAAAGCAAAAGCCTAAAGACAGTATTTTCAAGACAAGTCTATTCAGAGTTGAATTCAGCCTGTCAGGTTCTAGGGCTGCGTTGGCAGTAAGAGGAACTCAACATACCTTTGGAAGTCTGGCCCCATATGTGCTAAGCAAAGTGTAACCAGGCTTGTAGCACTTCTGGAAGTCCAGCATTCAGACCTCACAGGAAACTTGAGGCAAAGGTTGGAGTGGGACCCAGGACTTGTTTCCAGGTTTCTTTGGGCCAAGCTGAACATTCCTGTTTACTCAAGAGAAGCATGCCATGCTCAGCTCCAAGTGTAAAGGAAAACTTGATCATTGCATAGTTACCAAGACTGTAGCTTGGCAAAAAGATGCTGGATAAAAATACCAACTTTTCTCATGAGATTTAATGACTGTCAGAAGTCAAGGTGAGGTCTGGTTGAAACATTTTTTTTTGGAAGGAATTTATTTAGTGAAGCCAAAGTATTTTCATCACGAGGATGGAGAACTTCTT
This sequence comes from Thinocorus orbignyianus, assembly GCA_013400375.1. NCBI lineage: Eukaryota > Metazoa > Chordata > Aves > Ciconiiformes > Thinocoridae > Thinocorus > Thinocorus orbignyianus. The sequence goes on from VXBW01006787.1 coordinate 718,099, forward strand.
GAACAAGAGACGGAAACTTATTTTCTAATACAGGCATAGGGAATGTACCTGAGTCTCCTACTTGGCCACATACTTAATCTGCCAGAAGACAACATCCCCTTAATCATAGGCATAAGAGCTTCTGATTGCTCTTCTTTTCTTTTCTTTGATGTGAGGGGCAGTACGACAGCCATGGACAAGCCAAGGTGAGGGATGGCAGCTGGGAGCAACGCCTGGAGGAGAGCATGATGAGCCTCCCAGCCCTGAGCACAGCCTAACCAAGGTAGGCATCAGTGTGGTGAGAGTCGCTCCAAACCTGGAGAACCTCGACCAGCAATACTTCTGAAAACACTTTCAGAGTTTGAAATGTTCTGTCTGGCTGCTACAGCAGTCTCTGCACTGGAAGGAGTGTGAGGATAACTGTCTCCCGGTGTCATCCAGATAATGGTGTGATGGTCTGCAACTAGATCTGTCCTACTCCAGTCTTCTTGAGGCTGGAGACTTGGCTTCACAAAACTGGGCTTGTACAGGGATTTTCCTTTCTCTAGGGCCTAGACCCTCCCCAGTTTTTCTCCAGAATTAGTTTTTGGTTTAATGCATGGCTGGGCCTCTTCACATGACTGAGCTCTACTATTGTGAAGGAATGAAGTGAGGGTGTCTCTTTTTTTTTTTCATAGATGACAACATGGCATCTTTGGCCTGTCATCTCCTGCACCATGGAGGAGAGAAGTGACCGAAGCAATGAATGAAACTCTGAATAGAAAACACTATTGTTTCATTCCTTAAAAAAATGAATATTACAGGGGGTAATTGCATGATTTAACATTTGAAAACTTTGCATTCCTCCTCTGCTTTAGAGACTAAAAGGGCCTATTATCATTTCCAGGCCAGATGTTTTAGTTTATTGAGCCTGTTTGATCCCTGCACCTGTCTAAGACCAGCAGTTGCTGGATTAGTGTAAGGAGCTGAATTAAAAAAACTGGACAACTGTTACTGAACAAGTGAATGGTGTGAAAATGAGCAGGCTTTTGGTATAAAGGATTTACTGTTTGTGACACAAGGCAGTACACATCATTTATAGTGCGAAATGAGCACGCAGCGTTCATTCTGCATGTCCATGTGCTGGAATATACATTACAAAGTGACAATTACAGGAACTTCCAGTGAGGGAAAGAAAGGGAGGGGGGAAGCAAGGGAAGCAGGGGACACATTACAACATCCATCTGTGAGACAGCCGTTCTGTTACAAGGAATTATATATTATTTCTGGTGGATTATGCTGATTATAAAAAGAAGAATTTGGTTCCTGCCCCCACAGCGAATGTTGCTGTGCATCCTGAAGGAAGCAATGGCTTTTCACTTGCCCCTTTCCCGTGCTGTGACTCTTTCCTTTGCTCCCTCAAACGTAACCATCGGATATGTTTTCTTTCTTCCTGTTTTTCCTGTTTTGACTAAAATGCACTGTGCCATGTGACTTACAGAAGTCGTTTCATGTCTCAGTTCTTTTCGATATAGCTGCAAGTATGGCCAGCCCTAGTGGGTCAGAGACCAAGATCCATCTTGCCTGGTAACCTGTCTCTGACAGCTGAGATTAAGCGGATGGCTAGTGCTCATACAGCTTTACAGTTTAAAATCCATCAAAACAAATATGCCTCAAACACACACTCTAGAGGATGAGCTGCAAGAGGCGGCTTCTTGGAAAGTTGTTTCCTAACTGCCATTGTGAAATTTGCTTTTGAAAAAAAACCCACAAACATACAAACAAAAAACCCCACAGTACCGAACCTGTAACTTTCTGAATCATGGTTGCAACCCAGTGCAATACAGAGTATTGTGATTTGTGTTTGCAATCGTTGACTTCTGCCAATGAAGGTATAAATCTTGCTGGTTGATATTCTCAACAATTTACTGCTTATATATAGTGGAGCCTAAAGATTATGGGAAGACGTAGTTGTGCGAAGTGACAGTTAAGTGAAGATAAATGGTTCCCCTGCTGTGTGAGGTGGGTCTTGGATCATTTATTGTACTCCACACACAGAGGTGACTTCCCACTCTGCTCCCCCATTCCTCCCAGCCTTGCCTATTTAATCTGCCCTTTCCATTTGGAAAATGTCAAACGTGTATTCAAATACTCAGCATGAGGTTGTTCCTGCCTCTGCAAAAATCATGCCTGAAGCTGATGAGATTTAGGACTCCGGATCTCTGCTTTACAGGTAGAAACATAGCAAAATTAAGTCACTCATCCTGCATCAGACAGCTCAGTCTATGGTGAGAAGTGAAACCAAACATCCTGTGTAACAGCTCAGAGATTTAACCACAAGTTCATACACCCTCCAGCCTTTTCAATAGTATTTTCAATGTCTTACTTATCTGTATGCATCAACCCTATATTTGTGCAAACAAACTGACCTAAGTGATTATGACCTGGGCAAGGACATTATGTCTAAATGCAAGGGTAGACTTGGTCTACATTCATTAGGAACCCTTTTTAGACCCAAACAGAAGACAGCTTGTGAGGCTTGTTCAGAGGCTGGTATGATAGAGGAAGGACTTGCTTCTTCCCAGCACCTTCTTTAGATGTTACAAAGGGACTGACCCATTACACAGGCAGGTTGATGAGCACGGACCCTGATGTACTGATGGTGCAGATGTTCACTGCATTTGGAAGACACTGTGTGTGAAGAAATCTTCGAAATCAATTAGTTCCAGATTTCAAAAGGTATGTTTGTGTGCCCTCTCTCTCATTGCCATATTTTACTGACGTAGGATCCTAAACTCCATGACTTCCAGTGGACTTGTGCCTAAAAACCTGTAAAACTCTGGCTTCTGCTCAATTATGACAATTAGAAAGCAAGAATAGCACATCACAAAATGTCCTGTGTTGATGCAGCTGGACAACTGCAGTTTAGTTCTACTGCTTATCGTAATACTTCACACATATACAGCTAGTAAAATGACAAAAGCTTGATATGAGACACTGTTTCAGCATCTTCACGTGAAATCTGTGAGTAAGGAGAAAACCTTATTTTATTTAGGAAAAACTGATTTTTCATTTATATTGTAGAAAGTACACTTATTAATGTGCTTATTAATTACTGGTTTTCAATAGAGGTATGGTTATAAGTTTTAGCTAGAAAATGGAGGATACATATTTTTGTGTAGTTTTTTTTTTTGTTTTGCTTTGTTTTTTTTTCTTTCGAAGTAATTGGTGTTTTTAAAGTGCTTATCTTGTGCAAACACACATAAATATGTGTATGCATGTACCTTGTCTGAGTATTTAATTCTGTATGTAAAAGACTATCTCTTCCCCATATCGTAATGAAAAAGTATTTTACTGGGCAACTAACTATACATTTTATTGCTGTTTTCCATTGGAAAAAAATTTTTGTTAAAGTTTTTTTATTAAAGATCTTCTTAAAAATGCAGTTATTTTTGGTCATGATAGCCAAATGAGATGCGACTGGCTAAGTTAAACTTCGGCGTAATTGTCCTGAAACTGGTTGTTGCATTCAAAATGAATGGAAGAACCAAAATTAGTTATTTGCTTTACTAAAAAAAAATAAAAAAATATTAAAATGGTGTATTGAGAAGAATTAATTTCTTAAGTGCCCTGCTAATTTCAGTTCTGTGATATCTTCATCGTCAGGACTTCTCAGATGTTGATTTATAATAACTAAGCCAGGAGCTTTTCTGTTTGGTGTCACCAGCACACTGCATACAAGTGTCCCAGCACAAGGGACTTTAGAGATCACGTAATCAAATCCCCTGCCAAAGCAGGTTCACCTCGAGCAGGGTGGGCAGGAATGCATCCAGGTAGGTTTTGAGTACCTCCAGAGAAGAAGACTCCACAACCTCTCTGGACAGCCTGTTCCAGTGTTCTGGCATCCTCAAAGTAAAGAAGTTTTTCCTCATGTTGAGGGGGAATTTCCTGTGTTCAGCTTGTGTCTGTTGCCCCTTGTCCTGTCACTGGGCACCATTGCAAAGTGTTTGACCCCATCATTATTCCCTTGTACTCTGCACTAGTGAGGCCACAACTGGAATACTGTATCCAGTTCTGGCCTCCCCAGTTCAAAGGAGACAGGGAACTACTGGAGAGAATCCAGCGTAGGGCAACAAAGATGATTAAGGGAGCATTTCCTTTATGAGGAAAGGCTGAAAGAGCTGGGACTCTTTAGCCTGGAGAAGAGAAGGATGAGGGGAGACCTTATGAATGTTAAAAGTATTTAAAGGGTGGAGGAGGATGGAGTCGGACTCTTTTCAGTGGTTCCCAGTGACAGGATGAGGGTCAATGCACACAAGCTGGAAATTCCATTCAAATATGAGAAAAAATTTCTTTATGGTGAGGGTGATAGAACACTGGAATAGGCTGCCCAGGGAGGTTGTGGAGTCCACTTCTCTGGAGATTTTCAAGACCCACATGGATACAGTCCTGAGTAATGTGTGGCAGGCAACCCTGCTTCAGCAGGGGAGTTGGACTAGATGGTCTCTAGAGGTACCTTCCAACTTTGACAGTTCCATGATTCTGTGATTCCCTGATCCGCTTGACATCCTCTCTTCAGGTATTGACAAGCATTGATGAGATCCCCTCTCAGTCTTCTCTTCTCCAGGCTAAACAGACCCAGGCCTTTCCTCATAAGAGAGGTGCTCTATTGCCTTGAATTGTAGCCTTCCGCTGGACACTCTCCAGCAGTGCCCTGTCCTCCCTTGAAGAAGCTGCTGGGTACCTGCAAGGTGGGGGTCAATTGCATGAGGAGACCTTCTAATAACAATTCTGGTAATACCAAAATATTTTATGCTATTTGTATGAGAACACAAGAGGTGAATCTCCCTGGAATGTAAATAAGAAGTGGAAATTCATGACTGCATCCTGTTGGCCATGGTGACCCTAAGTGGTGTTTGCTGCTCTAGTGGCTGATGTTGTTTGTGCCCAGATCCCAGCTAACCACAAGATGCAATAAGAGAAAAAAAATGGCTAGCTGTGATTATGGACTTCTGCAGCAAGAGGTGAGTAGAGCCCAGACATGACAAGGGTCCTGATTGAGTTGGGCCCTTCCTTGGAAAGGGCAATGTGGGTACGAAATTCTCACATGCCCTCCCATAGGAGGAGAGCAGTGTATGAGGTTGTTGTGAAATGTATAGTGTCTTTGTCACTATGAACTATTACTATGAACTTTAAGCTACTCATACAGCTTTATCCTAGTGCTGAGCCCGCTGAGGGATGGCTGAGTGACATGCTGCCTTTGAAGATAAGGTGGTATCGCTGGCAAGACATCAATAGACAAAACATTAAACTCACCTGGCCTGTCTTGTATGTCACCCAGCACTGTTTTAGGCACCAGACCTTAATGAAAATCCACTGCTTTTGTTGGCTGGTGGCTAATCCAGGCAGAGAAGGAAGGGGATCTGCAGGAACACCACTTCCCTTGTAGAGAAAGGATTAGAGGTGTCAATTTTGACATTCTACATATTCTTAAAATTCTTGTGCTGTCTGTAAATGAGGGGGAAAAAAAGAACAAGAAAACAAAAATAAACCCAAGGGACTGCATTGTGCATGCTGAGCCTGAGCTACGAACCTGCAAGCCAGAGAACCATTTTGTCACTTTGCACTTGTGCTTCAAATTCACACTAATCCTTGCAATGCAGTGCTGAGTAAGAAAGAAGTAAACAGGCTAATGCCAAAATCCCCCTGTTTATAGGATTACTCAGTGGTAAGAAACTGACTTGAATCTTCGTGCTGGGGAGTGGGTGGGAAGAGAGAAACCCCATTCCAGAGGGGAATGGGGGTACAGATGCAGACCTTGGAGTAGCAGGTTCTTTGTCAGACAATAGAGATTGGAAAAAAAAATAAATCACTATTCTACTTCCTTTCAAATCTATTTAATCAATATACACCAGGAGTGGGTATGTGTGTCTTCTCCGTGAGTGATGGAGAGCTCAGATTTAACACTTCTGTGGATGAACCCCATAGCTGAATGCAGAAACAACCAGGACCTGGTAACTGTCAGTCTGCCATTGCTAATTTATATGCCAAAGTTTTGAAATATTTCAAATAGAATTAGTATAGAACAGAGTTGAATCCAACACATCCTCAGGAACATAACTCTTGCAGCTCCTCCTGTTTTAAGGTTAAATGAGCTAAATTATCCTGTGGTACTCGGCTGTCCATACTGGTTTATCTTTCTAAAATTGTTCAAATAAATATTTCCAATTTACTTATAATCAGCCTGCTAATGAATTTTAGCAGACTGAACTAAACAGCATTGTTGATGCCGTGGAAGTCTGAAGAGACTGGATCTCTGCAGTACCAGGATGGATGGAGCCCTGCACAAAACACTTGAATCCCACCATTTCTGGTCTGCAGCACATCAGCAGATTTTTGTGATCCCCTGATGCAGACCATTTTTAAAAAAATTTGAGGTGTGTGTGGGATAGCTAATGAGAACATGTCTGCTGTGAAATAGTTACAAACAGTGATGCCAGCACTGTTGATGGCCCAGGATAGTTTATGTGACGTTGGAACCAGCTGAGGAGCAGGGGAGCAAGTATGGCAGTAGCTCAGTTCTCACCTTGGCCACAGAAATGCAGAAGCAGGGAGGGATGCAGTGGATGTTAATTACCTGAGCTATGTTCCATTATCTGTCAGAGAACTTCTATTGGCAAATAGTTTCTTCACAGTTTATTAAATAATCTGTGGATTTAGTACAAAGAGACTGAAAGACGGATTACCACTATTTTCTTAACCTCTTTGAACACACCTTCATTTTTAGGTCAGTGAATTACAGGTTTGCTATCTTATCCTCTGAAACCATCCATGGCATCTGCCTACTTAAGAGTGCAATCACCTTTCCAACTGCCTGCCAATGCTGTCTTAGGGAATGCTGAGAAAAACCCAAATCGACCAGTAACGGCAACGGCTACATCTAGGCTGCAAAATCTGTACAAGAAAATGCTACTTCAGATTGGGTAGTGTGAAATTAGCCCTGTTTACTTCACACAATATGCATTTAAGCCAGCAATAAACTGGATGTTTCAGCATAGTCTTAGTATAGGACAACACATCAGGACTAGATGGAATTGTCTCCCTTACATAATGGACAATCAACCCATAAACACAGAGTTTGAAGTTATTTGACTCTGGTTCAGACAACTAAAAGCCATCTTTACACTCATCTTGGATTGATTTGAAATGAAATTATCAAAGAACCAAATTTAAATGTTTCGTTCAAACTGGTTTTTGTTTTGTTTTGAATCAAACACACTTCAAATAAAAAAACAAGCACTGATAAGATCATTATGAACTGAAGGTCCTAAAATTAATAATGCATTCTACAGTTTTAAGTTCTTTTACTCTGTGAAACTTGAATTTAGTAAAGGTATTGATAGGGCAAATCTACCTTTCTGTGAAAATTTTGGTCTGTTGCAATAATTTTGCAAAAATCTTGTTGGAGCCTCCTATTTTAACTTTTTAAAGTATTTTGACCTGATGCTTACATACCCAGCTGAAGTGCAGCTGACAGGGGTTTTCCGTGTTGAGAGGATGTATTGTAACTAACCTGCTATTTTTGTGATTCCCGTGCTGCTGTTCTTAACATTAATATGGTTATTTTTGCAACATGAGAGGGAGCATGTTGAAGCAAAGAACGTTCAAGTCCAGGTCCGCAAAGGCACCTAGACAGAAGAAAGAATAAGCCATTAAACCTCACCTCGGTGAGACCAAGGGGTCAGAAGTACTCCCCATATCTGCACTCAGGTACTGCCACTGTTGAGGGAGGACCTTCAGGTTAATGGGGTCAGTCAGAGAGAAAATAAGCTCTTGCTCTACAGCCTGGTGATGGAGTCCCTCCACAGGGAGTGTGGGTCCTGTGTTCTGGCCCTTGGTCTTGAAGTGTATATCCATTTTTCATCAAGAATGTTGTTGGTAGGAATCAGAGGGTCCGAGCAGATCTCTCTCCTCTCCTACTTTGATCTTGAGTGAATGCACTTACCTGGCTATGAAGTCATGCTCCTGTCTCCATGATCTTGGTCTTGCTGACCCTTTGAGTTGCTGCCTGAGCCCCTCAGGGACCGTGAAGGCCAGATGCACTCCCGGAGAGTCTGCAGACTGAGGATTTGAACCTTCCAAAAGGCCTCCCACTCCCTGGCTCATTACTCTGCACTGTTACTTAGGAGAGCAAGTTACCAGGTCCCACGCAGGAAGATGCACCTTCTGAGAGGAGACGCAGGGCTATGAAAATCTGGGCTATGGGAAAGCACTTAAACTGACTAAGGGAGCAGAAATTCAGATATAGATTTGCTCATCAGTGGCTTCTTTCTGTTCTCAGGCATCAAAGTCCCTGGATCTCATGGGCCACATGAACTCTACTTTCAGAGTCTAAGGGCTGGGACTCTGTTGTAGGGCTGACCTCATGCAACTTCTGTGAGAATGCACAAGAAATCTGTAGCACATGAAGAGCCTGAATTAAGGTATCCCACAGTCAAAAGCTAGTTCTCCAGTCCTGCTCTCCCTTCGCATCCAAGGAGGGGAAACATGGGGAAAAGTTTGCCCTGCAAGGTAATGGGTAATGCAATCTACAGGGACATTGAGCAAAAATCTCTGTGAGGCATAGCAAGAGTTTAGTGGTCACTGGCAAATTTTCATAACTGATCAACGGCAGGTAATATCCCACTCCTACCTGTTTGTATCTGATCACAGCCACTCTGTAACAACAGCTTATAAACCTTAATCACAAATAAATTATTATACGTAATTTTCATAATCAGAGGTAACTCTCATTAATGTTCAGAAACGAAATTAAACAGGGGGACACAGTTATTCATTGTGGGATGCCCCCACAGTAACAGCAGAATCGGTTTTGTGACCGAAATATGTATTTTAGAGTAGAGGGAACAACAATCAGCCTCTGTCATAACAAAGCAGATGCCATTAACTAAAAAGCAACATAGAAAGCACTTTTGACTTTCGCCTGCAAAATGTAATCTAACATTTACCAACCACAAGCCAGGGGTCAATGCCTCTTCCCTTCTAGCAAATGCTGGCTACGGAGAAAAACCAAGGAGTAGTGTTCTTCCTTTGAACAGCGCTTCCATTAGCAGAAACACTGCTGTTTTTAAGTGTCTTTGCTGTTGAAGAGCATGGCCACTGTGCTTAAGAGTTTTAGATCTTTTAAAACTGCAACAGCAGCAAAACCTTTTAAGCCAAAAATCTTCTTGAACTTAAACATTTTAGACAGAAACCTTCAAAAACAAGCTTATGGCATCGCCAAATTACTGAGCTTTGCCTTTTACACTTTAGGCTGGGGATGAAAAACACTCTTGTTCCTTCCTCTGGGTTTATATTCACTTTGCAATGAAGTATCCGTTTTTCATTTACACTTAGAACTGCAGCAAGGAACCTGTTCACTGATACGTGCTCTATTAATTGTTAGTAAGTGAATGGGTTATTGTGGCCTCATTTTTGGAAAATCCAGCAGAATAGCCACCATCTATGTTTCTGCCAGCCCCGGGTATTGCTTTCTGCTTTTGGGGCATAAGGAGACTCTTGAGTTGTACAGAGCTGAATTAGGGATGCCTGTGCTTCACCCTCCTGATGCTCAGCAAGGGTTTACTACTACTGCTGAGCTAGTCTTTCCATTAGTCTGCACACTGTCTTACACTTCAGGCTAAGCAGAAAGGCTATTAAGTGCTGATAGATCAATATCCCTTGCAAGTGACAAAATTCTCCTTGGGAAAACAGATAATCATAGGCATTGTCTGGAAGATGTGCTTACATCGCTGTAAAATTTCTATCTCTGAAAATTTCTACTAAGACTTCGTTTTATTACCTGGTGCACAATTTGATAAGGTTGCCTGTGGCTTCTGTACAAATATTTCTCTTTTATTTTCTATTAGTTTGGTGAAGGCTTGTCACTCAAGAAACTGTTTTTGTCATCGAACTGGGGAACTAAGTTCTCTTTTCCTGAATAATTCTTGAAAAATTATTATCAAGGATTACTATGGTCACTTTTGTTCACATACATATTTTTTAGAAGTAGTAGCAGACAAATAAAAACATGAACACAAAGTTAAGACGTTCTAAAACTGAAAAATGGCAAGTATTTTATTTCATGGCAAACGTCATGTGCTGTTCAGGAGAATTAGCATGTAAACGTGTCCTTTGTGCTGCCCACAGAAGCCCTTCCTGTGTATAGTAAGGTGCATATTTATGACAAAAACATTGTAGCAGAAATCAGAGTTATTCTAAGCCAAGGTAAAGGTACTTCTTAGATTGTAAACAGCTGTATTAAAAGATATATCAGTACAGTCATACTTTGATTCAGTCTTTGCTTTGAGAAGAAATACTATTCATGTTTTAGTGTTTTGATATAGTCAGCCTCCTTTGGAGGTATTCAGTGTTTTTTGTATGGGAAACCATCTAGCAGTAGCTACTTAGCTCCTTATGAATAGAAATTCAATTTCTTCTGTATAATAGAGCTGTTCATTGGTTCTGTCCTTGTGTTCTATCGTTGAAATTCAAAATATATGTTCATAAACAAAAAGTGACATTATTCAGTCCAGGACAGAAACCTAAACATTTCTTTATGAAGGTAAAATGAGGTGGCATGTAACAAAAAGGAAAGGCTTTTCTGTAGTGCAGTGTAACTAGATACAACAAACGTGGAGTCTATAATGTAACAGCTCTAAGAAATATACTACAGACTTTGATGGCAGTTTTCTCTGAAGTATTTTCATATGATGCTGAATATCTGAGCAAGGCTGTCACTCTCAGGGCAGCTAAATGGTATTTTTTGTTCTGAAAAGAGTGGATTTGTAAAGCCACTAAAAAATAATTTGTAAATTTGGGCAGTACCTCTTCATGATTTTACATTGGTAATTCCAAGTTGGCTGCTGGCAAAATGAGCTGGTCGTGCTCAGCCTGGGGAGCTTTTCACTGGCTTCAGAGAAAAATTATTTGCTAGGACACCAAGAGTTTAGTTATGTACAATTGAAAGAATCTTTTTCTAGAACTACTTTGGCTCCAGTGAGGTTCAGCTTAATTGTTGAAACAGGGATAATTATAAAATCCTTGCAGATAATAAGATTCCAAACATTTTTTCCAAGGAGAAGGTTCAGTGTTTGGGGTTTAGGGACAAAAGCACAGTCACAGGGAACTGGTGGAAATACCAGGCTGCTTCTTGTTGTCCCCTCTCCCCTGTTGTATGAGTCTCCCTTTGTCCGTCTTTCTAACAGAAGCTTAAAGTGCTGCCATGGGGCTTCTCCTGAGCTCCACAGAGATTTCAAGGTGTGCTGGACCTCAAGGCTCGTTGCACTAATCACCTGCATCCATCCCTCCCACAGCCTCTGTGTGGTAGGCCTTTTGAAATCATATGCTTGTGCCTGTGCAGGTTGTCTAAACATTGCTTTTCCTGATGGTGAAAACATGTTGGGTGCCACCAGGGAGAAGGGCTGAAAGCACCACACTGCAGTAACCTAATGGGGTTTCTCTGGAGACTATCCAATCCACTCTCCTTGCTCTAGGTGACCAAGTGCGGGTTATCCAGGACTGTGCCCAGTCAGGTTTTTAGTATCTCCAAGGATGGAGGCTCCACAATGTCTCTGGGCAACCTGTAACCTGTAGAGTTTGAAACTGAGTATTCAACATTTGGAATTCTTGATCTCTAATGGCTGTCCTCACTTCATGGGATGCCACTTACATGTACTGGTCTAACTAAAGGCAGCACTGGAGGCTTGTTCTCAACAGCAGCCAGCACACCCAGCAATTCTTCTGCAAGATCTATGGCAAGCAGCAGCCCCAGGTGTGCTGGATGGCCTCCCCCATGCTCTCAGGCATGAAGCTGCTAGTTTCAGGCTCCTGGAGCTGGACACCTGCCAGTGTGCCAGGGATCTCTTTCATCGTCTAACTGCACCATTGTTGATCTTGCCTGTAGGCACCAGCATCCACAGCCTAAAGCTGGCACGATGGTGAAAGCCTCCAGTGAGATCTGGAAGGTGAAGGCCATGCAGCTGATAGTCAGCTGCCACTGATAGCCACTAGATCTAGGCAAGTCCAGGGCCACGGCCTCCCATGAGACTCCCAGTAAGCATGTCAGACCCACTGGGCTACCAAGAGCACCAGAGTGAAAGACAACATCTGAGAATAAGGGCATAAAGGTGGGGGAAAACTTCCTAAGGCAAGCTGGGATGGAAGAAGGGCCGGTCTGCTGAGACACAGAAGAAAAGCAGCCAGTCATCACCAGGGCCCATGCAAAATCACTTGATACCTCTCTGCATGGGGGATGCTGGGGAGGTGCAAGGTAGTTAGTGATACGTGGGGTTTTTAGAGAAGTGTACTTCCAAGAATTTTGCCCCACCCTCAACAACCCATAATGTCATAGACATGAGAACCAAGCTTCAAAATCTTTTCTGAGATCAAAATACACTGCAGAAACTTTAAGCCCACAGGGTTTAGGCATCTGATTTCTCAGCAGGACCTACAGGCTGAACTCTTGCTCAGGTGAGTGTGTTGGACTCTCAGCAAAATAGTGGGTGCGTTTGAAGATCCCTCTCTGAAGTTCCGCCGCTGAGAGCTGACAAGAATTGGGTTCCTGAAAACTTTTGGAAAAAAGACTTTGGCACTAAAGCATAAGATTTTTCTCACTAAAATCGACATGTGTAATTGTTTAAATTACTATTTGAACTAAAGCACAACATGCTTTTAAAACTATACCCGTTCTTCCTGCATTTCAAAAGATCAGTTTAGGAAGTAAAGTAAAATGGAAACATTTCATTACTCTTTTCCTTCTAAACTTGTTTTTGACTATATCTACTTTTTGCTCTCTGTTGACTTGTCACAGAGACCTGGTTTGCTTGTTCATTCTGTTCTCACAGTGCAACTTGAGCTGTGTTCAGTGTTATGTTACTTCCTTCCTGCACCAAGAAACCTCTATCATGCCCAATTTGCACTCCTTGCTTTCACTATACATTGTGTCAGCATTCCGGGCTGCAGTTAACCGTGATTAAGTAAAACAGAAATGCCTGAAATCCACCAGCTATCCTGCCTGAGAGGAAGGAGCCGGCAACTTCTCTGCTACTTGTTCTGTACAAATTCAACTTGCTTGCACTCCGTGCTGAAACACAAAAGTAGTTTTTTTCTGAAGGAAAAAAGTAATAAATGTTAGCCTGGAAAACTGCTCTTCAATTTTGTTTAATAATTTAAAATACTTGGCTGACATATGACCACAGCTTTTCCCCTTCCATCAGCATGATATTACCAATCTGTACAAAGCATATGCTTTGCCTGAATTCAGTGGCTTGGAGATACCAGCTTTACTTCAGGTCCTTTTGGTGTTCAGCACCCTTGTCTATTTGTGGAGAGCCATTAATTGTCATGTCAAAACTGCCAAGTTCTACTGGGGTGAAAAACGGAAAGAGGTGGTAAAATCAATATGAAAATAAGTATTCAAAATTTAGGGCTGAGTAAGATCTTTCCCCATAACTGTATTCCAGCCTTTCATGAAAGTTGCTAGAGTTCAAGTGCATGTTGTCAAACCACTTTTTGCCTGTTTTGCTAAAATGGATTTCTGTAAGTAAACTCTGCCTGGTCTGTATGTGTGGCTGTTTGCGTGCTTCTGCCCATTGCAAAAACATCTGAATGCAGAGTAGAGGCCTCCATGATATTGAAAGTTCAATGACACTGAACTCTTAAGTCTTGAGGAAGTTAGCAGATAAGTGTAGGAAACACGCAAAGATTAGTACTTTCCCCAAAGGGGAATGTTGTAATTTGAGCTCACCCAGATTACCCAGGAGCGGACAAACCATGCAAGGCAGCCACAGAAAACCTCTCTGCTTGACTTCTGTGGCTCATGATGGTATTACCCGCTTAAATTCCTGTTCCTCATCTGCTCCTGCTGGCAGGGTTCTGTTGGCCATCTCTGCCAGCCTCTCCTCCCACTGCAGGTGTTATTTTCTAATAAACTCTTTCCCTCCCTCTCCCCTGCCCCAGCCCCTGGGACCTGCATGGAGGAGCTGCTCTGGCTGCAGCAGTTAGGAAAGCAGCTGCTGATCGGAGGGCAAGCGAGGGCTCCATAACATACAGACTGAGGCTCACACTCTGTTGTAACCACATAGTCTTGTAATCACATCCTGATTAATTTGGTTTATTGGTATGGAAGCCCTCCTTTAACTTCTCCCCAACCTTACTGAAGTTTATTCTCCATTAGCCAGTGCAAGTGTCATGTTCCTACCCTAAAGAGTAGGGCTTCAAACCTAGGTATCACCCTGCACTGCATCCAGGGTGCTGCCTGGAGCAAGGCTCTGCCACAGCAAATATCTCTTTTCAGCTTGCTTGCTGCAGGGTGACCGCTCCCAAGCGAACAAACACAGAGCCCAGGGAGATATTTGATGCTTACTTTAGCAGGGTTTTTGGACACCACAGGGGTGTGGAGAGGAGGACACGCATTCTCCTGCGAAGTGGGATACTGGTGGAAGGCTTCAAGGCAGGATCACTGTAGCAAGACTTCCTCCTCCGATCGGAAATGGAGATAAGAGTGAAACTCTAGCTAGAGAGTTTCTTCTCAAAAAGAAGGTTTAAGGGCTTCTGAATGATCGTGTAGCTGTCTAATGCTTTTAGCCTGTGGCAGAAAAATACAAGGGTTAGGAAACACAGCTCTGATCTTAAAACTAATATGAAGCAAATCTCAGTCCATACATTAATTGAGTAGGTTCACGCTCTTCAGAAAAATAAAAAAAGAGGTTCATTCTCTTCAAAAGTGTTCAGAGAAAACCACAGGGCCAGAAAGCAGTTTCTTTGTATGTTTAGCAAAAAATCCATAATAATTGGAAAAAAACACCTATTTTAGGAAGAACTGAATAAAGACCAGGTCTTGGCTTGTGTTTTTGTTTTGCTTTCTCTTTAGGTCTTTTCTCAAGACAGTACTAAATTACAGATAGCACAGAGTATGTAATGCCTAAACCGCACATAATTCAGGCATGTAAACTTTGTGACGTGTCACAATATTGATATGGGTGTTTTATTAAGGAGTGCACAGACACTGCCTTTGTGACGGTAGAAACATGACCATTAATTGGAGTGAAGAGGGACAGGACAAGTATGCCATGAACAGGTAGACCCGACAAAAATACAGCTTCCCAGCAGCCAAAAACTTTAGTAGTGTAAACAGAAAATAGAGAAAGATGGACAGAAAACAAAGCAAAGCTGAGAAACATTTTGACTTTTGAGAACTACTTGGTGAGCACCTCTGACATGCTAAAATCTAGTGTCTTTTGTTAGCAGTAAGTATGCATCACTGCACTTTGGGGTAATTGGTAGCATTAGCACATTTCTTGTGAGGCACCTCATTACCAGCTGTCTGTAGTCTCTGTGAAATTTCTTTATTTTCTTTGCACGTGCTAAAGTAAGCTCATGTGGATTTCAATGCAATTTTTTGCTTTTTTCCACTTTGCTGACAACAGTTGTTAATTGAAAAATCAGTCCCAGATGGGACGGATCCCACCATAAACCTTCTTCCTCACCTCGAGTTTTTGGACTGTGAATGATGGGCTCCTGTTCTTCTCGTGTGGGTTGGTGCATAGCATTTGTTTACACAGCTCCTGAAACTGGAAGCAGGGAAGAGGGAAATGCAAATAAATATGTATATGCCTTACTGACACGAGAGCAGCTCTTCCCTCTCTCCTGCTGGAGCCCTGCTCAGCCCACAGTGTGCAGCAGTTTCAGCAAGTGTGCTTTTGGGAACTGGCCTCCCGGATCCATTTTGAGCAAATGGAAAACAACCGGTACAACTTATTAGCTCAAGAGCTCATATCACAAGACTGTAGCTCACATCATTGTGCAGAAAACCAAAAGCCAACCCTGCCAGGATGTGTTGATCTCACAGTGTTCCCCCATTCCCCCCGTTCCTCCCTCCCTCTCTCTTTCAGCTGCTTCTAAGAGGCTCCAGATAATGATTTTGTCGTTGCTGTGGGTTAGTGAGCACAGTTCCCCTTTTCCTCTTGCCATTAGGGTCTTTCATGTCTTATTATCGAGGTCTCTAATCTTCCTGCCCTTTGTTGAGCGTTGCAAGCCTTGTTGCAGCTGTTCTGCATGAGTTTAGTCTAACTCACTAGATAGATGTGTGGATGAGACTCTCCAAACGCTTGTGTTCTGCTTAGATGTTATCATGAAAACATAGCAGCCTTGACCTTTCACATAACTTAGCTAGCCATGAATGGTGGAAAGCCCTGTCCCCCAGCCACATAAATTTCATGCCTGTTCATCAGCTGCTGTGATGCAGAAGAGCATTTTGTCTCCGTTATTTTGGACATCTCAATTTGGATACAGGGCTTTCCTAGAAGGTGTTCATTGTATATTTTTATCCCCAGCTTTTGGCTGCTGGCAGGTATTAGACAGCAGACTACAGCCTGGGTTCTTTCATTTGTAGAATATGAGCTAATTAGCACTTTCAACAGGTTTAATGAATTGCATCAGAGTCTTACAGAAACAGTGCTTTTAGCTAGCAGTAATTGGGAAGACAAATTAGTAGATCCCATTCTTCCTAGTAATTGCATTAAATCAGCTGATCTCTGAGCCGGAACATACTATGTGAATCTGTTTATGAAAGCTGTTACACCTACTTTATTTTGTCTCTGTGTTCATATACGTTTATAGTTGTTGCAGCAAGAGAACCTACATGTTGCTGCTTCTGCTAGCCTGTGCTTCTCATTTTGTTTTGGTACTGTTCGCGGTTCGTAATGAGATCCTAAGAGATGACACAGCTTTATGATGAAGGGTACCTTCTCTCTCTTAATCCCTTGTTATGCAGTGTTACATGTATTAGATGGTTTACATATTAGATGTTAATTAAAGGGGAGCAGATGGAATCTGTCAGCATCAGAAAGGCTACATGTTCAAGTTTCTGAGCCAGCAAAAGCAATCCACTGGTTTGCCAGGAAGGCAGCCTGCTGAATAAAACTGTTGTGTGTCAATGTACAATCAGAACCACAATTTCTTTGCAATTTAGCATACAGTGGAATTGATTAATAATATAGAAGTTGCAAAGTAGTTAAGAATAGCAGACTTGCTGAGCAGCAGCTGCTACTTATATTAGTATACCCTTGATGGCAAAACAGCTTTGGTGCCAAACATGAAGTATTGTGCAAAACCCTAGCACTTTTGATTTTATTCACTACTCTTCTTCCATCTTCCTGCAAACAGATTTATTTCCGTATAGCAAAAAGCCATCAGTGTATTTTTTTTCTACTCTTGGTGCTTCAAAATTTCTGTTTCTCACACACAAACAAACCTCTCAGTTTTCCAAGCTGCTAGTATACATGCAGCTTCTGGTGGGAAGTGGGTAAGTTTTTGTGCTTCCAGGCTCAGACTTTTGCTCACTAAGTCCCATCCCTACTCAGAATCATGCTCGACTATGGAAGTAAACCAGCATAAAATTTTACCCATGTGGTGGTCAGTGTCACTGGTCAGTCAGCTGCAATATTTATTTTCTCTCTTTGAGTCTCTTTTCAGTGGTACACACTGTGGTGCGGCTGCAAAGGGGATGCTCTATGACAGCTGTGCTTGTACATGTAGTGGCACAAACATTTGCTCTCTTGAAAATTAGATTATGAATTAATTTTATTCACAGAAAGCTTTAAGTAATCTTCAGAGCATTTGTTGTGGAGATGAGCAGAGGAAAGATCAGGACCAAATGGAAATAATAATTGGATAGGGGATGAGAGAAAAGGAAAGAAAAAGTAGAGGCAACTGTAATGGTTATCAGTCTTGTACTCCTGTTTTTGACTTTTGACACCTTCTGGTTCTGTTCTTGCTCTCAGATGTGGACCTCGGGTTCACCTAATCCACATTTTTTTATCACTCTTTCCTGCCCACAGATTAGGACCTGACAGAGAGATGAAGTGAATCTTCTGTATGAGACAACAAAAGGGAAAAAAGGGAAAAGGAGCCTGTCAGACAGATGTGGGATGTTTGTCTACAGAGCCTTTTGGTAGCTTCCAGTTTTATAGATCCTTAAGCAACGCAGACGTCTTCTGATGGTGGAATGCTGGCATAGGGTTGTGTGTGGCCATATGTTTGATAAATATCTTGGGAGAACAGGGCAAGCTCTTGACTTTCTCAACACTACAAGTGCAGGACTGGAAATCACCTCTCCAAAATAAAAATAGGTGCAGAAGCAACATCTCAGTGCAGAGCAGCTTACAGACTGACAGGCAGGCTCCAGTGAATGTGGTTTTGTTGTGGGGTCTAAAATCTGGAGAGTAATTGTCTCAGCTGAAGTGGAGATAGTTCACTGAAATAAGTGAAAATAGGAGATATTTTATGTGATCTGATTACATTGCAGATCCACAGTTGTCATCTATACTGTTTAAAAGGTATTTTTGTGTGAAAAGGAAGGGCCAGATCTTGATTCCTCTGGAAAATCTTTTTAAAAAAGATTATACTTTCTCTGGGGTGACTAAGCAAGGTTGAATGTAAGCAGCTTTCAAGGTCACATGTTATTGTTATGTCCTATTTTGTGTTATGGTGTTGGCCAGGCTTCTCAAGCCATCAAACCAGACGCCGGCAAGCAGAATGTGTCACTGGTTCAGAGAGAACTGGGTTTTAAAATCAATATAGCAGTTGTTACTGTATCAGATACCTGGGATAAATCCAAGATACACTATCAGAAAATAGTTGCATTTATTTACCAAATGTGTAGTCTTAGTACTTTTTATGTTTAAGAAGACCAACATTCCACAAAACATGCTGATTACCTTTAACCATATTTTTGTAGCTTGTAGCTTCTTAGTTGTGGTAGACTTGAACATATTTCTTTCTTGGTAGTCTTGAACAGATTTTCATTATTTTTCTCAGGATTGACACCAGGTAACTGGCACAAGATTCCCTACATTAACTTCTTTAGTCATTTCCCCTTTTTTAAAAACAAACAAACAAAAAGCACTCAGTTTTCTAGTTTCCTACCCTTTGTCATTTTAGTTTACTACTGAGTGTTGAAAAACAAATTCTGAAGAGCTCCTTAGCTTACCCTTCAGGATTTTGGGTGCAAGTTTGAATCTGTTATTTTTTAAAGTGAGTAATTTTAACAGGTGTTTTCCTCATGTTTTTTTTTTTTTTTTTTTTCCTCAATGAGCTTCCTCTTCCGTTTATAGCTCTATGTAGAATTATTTGTTCTAAAGATGGCATAGCAGCCTCTCTTAAACTTCTTTATTTTTTCTGGACTTTTTTCTGTATTTCTAATTATACCATCTGTTCCTGTGTTAACCTGGTGCCTGGCATGGATTCATCTACTGTATAGGGGTTTTAACTTTTAATGAAAATAGCCACTGATATTTCAGATATTCCTTTAATTTCCCTGAATGGAAATTGTGGATTACTTTCCTTTTATTCCCTCCTTATAACTATTGTAATTTTGAGAAAAAAATATATCGAAAGCTTATATCTTTTTTAAAGTAGGACAGATTATTCTAAGCAAATTTTTTTTTCTTTCTATTTGTGGAATTTTATCTACTGGTCATCCATTCCTCAAACAATTCCTACTTAAAACTGATTTCCAAGTGTGCTAGCAACTGCTAAGAGCTTTGGGAAGATTCAAGTTTCAGGTATGCCAATCTGTGCTCTAGTGTGCTCTCACCATGTAAAAACACATTAGATCACAATATTCTCACCTTGATGAATGTGTTTTCTTTAATTTTTAAGTCAGTGATTATTACTTTGCACATCAAAGAGAAGCCAAATACTGAATTAACCTGTAAGAGATAGCGTAGTAAGTAAAGTTTCTTGTTTATTCCTTTTAGAAAAGCTGTAAGAACTTCATAAAATGTCCAGTAGCGTTTGGGGAGACTGTGGAAAGATACAGTAAGATTTGTTCATCCCTAAACATACATGCAGCACTAGATCTATCTTTAATGTCATTACCTAAAACTTTAAGCCATGAAGTGCCTTTCATTGATGATGGGAGTGTAGAAAGCTGAAACATCCCCTTCCAGCATGCCCTTAGCCAGTTCTAATAGGCAAATTAATTAATTTCTTAATTTCAACATTCGAGGTGCAATCCGTGCTACCAGTATCCATCACTTTCCTTCCATGAGCTTATCCAGTTCACAGGGGTATTTTTATGCCAAGTGCCATTTGAGATTGGCTTTGGGTGTATGAGCAAGACATGGTACAGCTTGATCCAATATTGGGCAGGTGAGAATCAGGAGATGCTTACTGAGTGTAGGTGGGCTGACTGAGGAGGGCTTGTTAATCTGCTGACTGCATGGTCACAGTCCTAAACCAGCTGGGCTGAAGTCAGAGCGAGTCTTTCCACTGACTTCATCCCGGAGGACGGACCCAGAGCTGTTGCCGAGGATGTGACACTGCTTAGATGTTTCTTGTTGAAATATGTTACCTTCATTTCTTAGCAAGAGTTTCACATTAATTTTCATTTGCTGCATGGATAGATATGAGAAATGTATTTTTCCTCCTGAGATTAGTGTATAATGACATCTATCCAAAGAATGCTTAAGTATTCACACTTCAGAGAAACTGACCTTTAAGCCACACTTAGTGAAAGTAAGCTAAAATCAGTATTGCATTCTTGTTACCAAGGACACTTATAATCATGTTCTTAATTGTCCTTGACAGTCTTATCATTAAAGATCTTGGCATTAATTAACTATATAATGTCCCTTGCTTGATAAAAATCAGCCTTGCTGGCACAATAGGCATTGTATTCCCCAGGCATTCTTTACAGGGACCGTATCTATAGCAGGTGTCGTTTATGCTACTAGTGTTGCCCGGATGACACAAAAACATTTGGAGCACTTAATTGTCCGAGAAGTGAGCTGAATGAAGGCAGTGGTGACGCTGTAAAATATGTTCCAACTCAGTGTTTCTTAAGGGAGCTTTTATGCCAAGATTAGTATCAGTGTTTAATTGACAGCCTCTTCACTTAGTTAATTACTTGGGCTATTGTAGCAGAGAGAGAGAAATGGACAAAGGCATTTGTGACATGAATCACTACCAATACAGAAACAAATATGTGAGTGCTGTGAAGACCGACAGGAAAAATACTGAGTCTCATCTTTTTCCTGCTGGAGTATGATCCTCTTTCAGCATTTTCAAAGGAAAACCTGAATCACCGCAATAATGCTGCTGGGTCAAAGGTGGCCAGGTTCAATGCTTTTATATTTTTCAGATGACTGTTAGGAAAGACTGCGAGTTGAAGGCTGAAAGTTCAACCGGTGTGTTGTATATCAAAACACGGTCAGACAGAAATTGCATGTAATTCCATATCTGCACACGCACAAAGTACGTGTAATTAACAATACAGTACCACTTCCATAAATTGGAAATTTAAATAATGAGAGACTTGAAAAACCTTTTGTGCTTTCTTAAAGCACAATACCTAACTAAACTGTACTTGGGCTATCTCAGGCACCACATTTTTTTTGGTAAAATATGGTTACAGTGCTTATGCAGCCACCACTTTCCATTTAAAAAAATGAGCAGGCTACATTTTGAATGTAGACTGTAAATCTCTCAGGACTTAATGTACTGACTTTGCTTATGCTTAAAATGTGAGCATGCACGAGATCTTTCAAATGCAAACATGGAAACACAGCAGTCCTGTTGAGAATACTTTCCAGAAGGTATAGTCGCAGCCATCTTGGTGTCTCACCCCCATCTTCTTGGGTGTTCATGCAATACCTACCTCCAGATGTGCCACCAGCAGAGACAAGCCGAAAGCACACGACTGCTGGAGGGAAACAGTTTATAGGGTGGTCCTGCATGGGGCTGAGGCCTCCAGTACTTGGAAGAGCAAAGTTCTCTTTCCGTCCTGTGGTTCTACAATGTATGAATTCTTATGTTTTTGTAAGTTTGAGAAATGCTCCATTCGCTCTCTCAACAGTTAGGCTTTTGCCCTGACTGCTCATTTTGGAAGTCATCATATATGTCATGAAAGTATATCAAACAGATGGGATTTGGTGGATGGGCTAAAACTGAAGACTGGGTCTATAAGGATGTGTATTTAAACTATTGCACCTGACCTATAGGAGTAAGCACAGCCAATATAACAACTCATGCATCAAGTTCACTAAGATGGTTTGTGATATTGTAGTGTATGAATAAATAATTTTTCCTACTTTTCCTCTTACTGTTTTATTAGTCTCATAAAAGTTCAAAGATGCAAAAATAAACCAAGTATTTTGAAATGACATGCACCCATGAGAGAAAGGAACTTTGAAAGAATGAGTCTGGGATAACAAGCTGATTCCTGTGACTGGTGTTCAGGCAAGCAAGACATGATGAGGCGGTTCAAGCCTTGGCTCCTTGTTGTCTCTGTAGACACAACCACTGGTAGAGCAGATTGATCCTTTCTGTCCAAAATCTTGGCTTGGTAAGGAACTGCAGCTAGGTCAGTATTGCCTCGATGCCCACTGACACAGGGAAATCCTGCATGAAAATACCTTATTGCTCTGTGAGTCAGATTATCCCAGACCTTCTGCTTGTTCTCACTGTTGAGGTAAATGAAATGAAGGTCTAGAAAGAAAACAACTCATGACTCACAAAGAAAAGGTGACGGAAGTATGGCACACTTGGCTGCTGCCTTTGCCAGAAAATCTTTCCTTTACTTAGTCCTACAAGCAGTAACCCTCCCCATCTCCTTTTCTTTAGTTCTCCATTCTCCATGTTGAGGAACGTCTGCTGTTGTTTTCTCTGGCAGCTTACTAGAGCCTTGGAGTAACTGAAAAAAATAATACAGGGGAAAAACTAGACTGGAAAAAATAAACTTTATGGAAAAGTGCATCTGTTAGTTTCTGGAATAATCTTCACAAGCAATCTGCAAATGGTGTATTTCAAACAGAACCAGTCACTGGTCAAGAACAGCTCAGAAATGGTTGGAAAAAACATAGATAATTTTAGATTTTTTTTCACCTTATCTAGATCTCCGTTTACAGGCTGGTGTCCCCTGAGGCAGCTGCAGTGACAGTCACCATTGCATTGCTAGCAGTTGGATCTCAGAGTTAGTTTCCCATAAGACTAGTTAGTTGGAACATGTATTTTTGTCTTGCTAGCTGTAATTTTAAACAAAGCAACACAGGTGTGTTTTTAGCAGATTTGTTCTGAAGTCATAAAACTAGGCTTTTTTTAAAAAGCAAAATGTATAAATTGCTTAATATAAATGAGTTTCCCAAAAAGTGCTGGAACTACCTTCTTTGTGTTCTGCATTACTTAAACCGTCCTTCCATAAAATGCTGAAGACATTAATTTAAATTATCGATCATTGCAAGGTAAAACATACACAACGTCCTTATTTTAGTTTCAGATTATGTGTGTCATAGGATCTTCAACCGGTCTGATGCAAGACAGCAATTTGGGCAGTCACTGCCGCAAGCTTAAACTTGGATAACATAATAAATTTGAAAAATCATTTTGCATTAAAAATGGGAACAATTATTTATCATCTGTCCATTGAAAGCCACAGCAGGCACCCACAAGACACTATATACTGCTTGCATATGCAAAGCATCGTTAGTGTAATAACCTGAGTGTAACATGCAGCAAGCCTGGGACACTGATGGAAGGAGTGGGAGAGGAAGAGGTGAATGAAAGTGGAGCTCTCATTCAATTTATTTCTGATATCTGTTCTTTATCAATTGAATGGTGTTACTACCTCTCTGCATAAGAGATGTCCTGATGTCGGGTGCACATGCTCAGGCCATAGTCAGTGCACACCTGTGGCTGCGACAGCCCACCTACAGTACAAAGGAACGGGCTGTTGTGCAGCTAGCTGGAGAACCACAGTGTGGGGACTGGGGTGCTCATCAACATGGAGACTTTTGAAAAGTGCAAAGGACAACAGCTTTCAGCTCCCCGCAATGCTTTTAAAAGTCTTCCACAAACCCAGTGCCTTAGAGGGAAGGTGTGTCTGCCAGGGTTTGTGCAGTTGCCTCCTCCTCTGCCTCTGCAATGAGCTAAGCAGTTGCAGGCCAGTAGAAGTTGGGATACCGTGTAGCTGTGTCAACATGCTGTTGAGCCTGCTGAGTCTAATAAGTCCTGCTGAGAGGTAGCATCTGTTGCCTCTGTCTCAGTTTAGCACTAACAGGGATACATTTGCTGACTTATATCTGGCTGGCTTGGTATCTGAGATGAATGACTGTCAACGTGTGATCGTTTACATCTCAAAGGATAATTTTATGCAGCGCAAATCAACATTATTAATTCTTTTCTAAGGCATTAGGTTGTCTCTCCCGTTCTCAAGAAAATTAAATCAAATCATTTAGAAAAGTCTTAGAGTGAGGAAAATGTTTTCATTCAATGTGATGAGCTGCAGAACCCATAGACATCTCCATGTGATACTCTCTGTAAAGATGGGAAGTGCTCTGGCCTCAAACCCCGCAGCTTCAAAGAGGACCAACATAAAGTAGCTGAGACCATTAACCACCTTCTGAAGGCTGAACACTTACAAAGGATGGCGGTAAGTGAATATCATCTACTCCAAGAAAAGCTGAAAGCTTGAACATCTGCCAAGGGTGAGCCACGCCAAGGGACATGACTTGGCTCTCCCTTACAGAGTCTTGACAGGGGCCAAGGGAACTTGCTGTTCGCATATGGCAAAGCGTATAAATTAAATGTTTTTTGATGGTGGCCACCAGAAAGCGGTGTCAGCATCCTGTTACTTGGCTCTGCCACAGTTAGCAGCTCAGGGTGAAGGGCACAACTGGCTGGATTACGTCTGAGTCCACTTGCTCATACTGCAGGTCATGAGTCTGCTTTGGTACAGTGAGGGGTCAGATCAGAAAAATCCTCCATTTCCCAATTCAGACTTTTATTTTGCCGACTACTGGCAACTAACCATGGAAGAAAACACCGTGGCTTTTTCAGTTGTTGCTTTGTTTTCAAAGGAGCGGTTTCCAGTGCAATTGAGAGTGTGTGAGGACACGAAAAATGAGGTATAAGCATTGGACTTTGTGAATAACTAGTCACCAGCAACACTGTTCAACATTTCACACCACAAATCTGTTTGAATCAGAGACAAGCCTAAATCCCATGAAACAGGAAGCATGATCTTCCCGGGATTAGTGAGCACACTCTGCTAATGTATGTCCAAACTTTTGGACTCCGTAGCTTTAATAATATTTATACAAAAAGAAATCTAAATGACACTGTTAATTTGAAACTAATGGCAGTTGAATGTAGCATAATTTATCTCTAAGTTATAGCTGAGCATAAGACTTACAGCGCCAAAAATGCAGAGAGATTTCCCAGATATTTTCCACCAATGAGAGAAATGCCTATAATGCCTGATGGCAGAGCTGGCATGCACCGCTCCAGTGCCCATGGCTCTGCTAAGGCTGGGAGATGTGCTGTTAGGCAAGTTTGTTTAGGCAAGTGGGGTTTTGATCCATGAGCCACCACAGAGATCAGAATATATTTTCACTGCTGAATCACATGGTACTTCTTCAGGTTGTCCAGGTCATGCCACTCAATAAATAGATTAGGTGAAGAATGGATATGTGAAATGTTTACATGTATCCTGGGCTGCATCAAAAGGAGTGTGACCAGCAGGTTGCAGGAGGTGATTCTCCCCCTCTACTCTGCGCTCATGAGACCCCACTTGGAGTACTGTGTCCAGCTCTGGAGTCCTCAGCACAGGAAGGACATAGACCTGTTGGAATGGGTCCAGCGGAGGGCCAAGATGAAGATCAAGAGGGATGGAGCACCTCTCCTATGGAGACAGGCTGAGAGAGCTGGGGCTGTTTAGCCTGGAGAAGTGAAGGCTCCAGGGAGACCTTCTAGCAGCCTTCCAATATATGAAGGGAGCTACAGGAGAGCTGGGGAGGGACTCTTTGTCAGGAAATGTAGTGACAGGACGAGGGGTAATGGTTTTAAATTGGAAGAGGGGAGATATAGATTGGATATGAGGAAGAAATTCTTTACTGTGGGGGTGGTGACGCACTGGAACAGGTTGCCCAGAGGAGTTGTGGATGCCCCATCCCTGGAAGTGTTTAAGGCCAGGCAGGATGGGGCTAGAGGTGTCCCTGCCCTTGGCAGGGGAGTTGAAACTCCATGATTTATGAGGTCCCTTCCAACTCTAACCATTCCATGATTCTATGATTCTAAACAGTCTTTGCAATTGTGAGCTTCCAGGCCAACTGGAAGGGAAGGATATTCATATACACGTGGGAAGCTGACTTGTGCACAGTTTGACAGAGAGGCATCCTCCAAGGGAGACTCAGCCTGTCAAAGCTTGTCAAATCCTGTGCTGGGGAACTGTAATTTGCTGTATACTATGAAAAAGGCCATGCATTGAGGACTACATACGAAAGCGAATATTTTAATTGTCCCTTCATCAGCTGAAATGCCTGTTGGGGCAGGGGTGTAGCAGCACATAGTGATGTACTTCAAGGCTGTGTTGCAATTCCTATTTAGAATGAAGTAGAGTTAACGTTGTTCAGGCAATTTTTTTTTTTTTCAATTGATAACATGAAGTCACTGGCTTACATTGGATTTCCCCCAGTATAACTCAGACTGTAGAAGAACTTAAATTATTTTCTTACTAACTCCATCCTTCACTGGTGACCTGTGAAACAGTTTGCAGTGTGCAAACCAAACTGGCATTCTTAACACGCTCAGCAAAGCTGCTGCTTTCACAGACTGCTCTTGAAAGCGCTGTAACAGGAAAGGTCGCTTCCTCAGAATGCTTCCCCAAACAATTCACTTACTTACAAAATACTTCTTCTTCTAGGTTTTGCACAATGGATGGCATAGCTCAAAAAATCTCACTTTCTCTCCTCCCCCCCCCAACCTCAGTTCTGGGGAGAAAGATCTCCCTAAATTGCTAGTGAAGCGTGTCCCCAAATGTCCTATTTCCTTAACAGGTGATAATGTTCTTCTGGAGGTGACAACTAGTCCCAGCTGTTGAAACATTTTGAAGACTGGTTGCACTGATGAAGGGTTACTTCACGTGATGAAACTCTGATCAGTAGTCCAAATATAGGATTACTTCTAGCCCCTTTGTTTTGAGAACTGCTTCACTTACTACCACATGGACTTAAGCACGCTGAGGGATTTTCCCTCAGGTGTCAGCTTGGTAGATCATTTACAGGACTGATAGTTTTGTATGCTCAAAGCAGCAATGGACCTGAAGGGGTCACTGGTAGAGTAGCTGCATGCTGTAGGTATGCAAACATAAAGGCACCCTATGGAAAAATCTGTCTGTAATTAAGTCTTCATTGCCAGAGAAAAAGAAAAGGCGAAACTGAAATCTGATGTCTTCCTCTCCCAAGTTCCTTGTGTGAGTCTCTGACTTCTCTGTCTTCTCTGACTTACAGCATGGAGAGGAAGTTATTTTCTGGTTCTGAAGGAACAAGAAAGTCCTTCATATAAGTAGAATTCTTAGGAACGTTTACAAATACCACATATGCCTATTTATCTTGGTTGTTTTCTGGTATCTGCTGTTGACAGTATGCTATTTACCACTATTGTACCAAAACAGTATTGGAACATAGAGTGCATGGAAAATTGCAATTGGATTGCAAGTCACACAAAACAAGTACCATTTTTTTTCATGTATCACCCTAGTTCTTCCCGGGACCTTAAGGCACTATGGCTAAATGAAGTAGTGTTATAAGAGAGCACGTTAAGTTCTGTTCTGCCTCTTTGGAGATCTTGTCCACTGAGTTTTCAGCTCCGGAAGATGTTGTTTATCACTATCCAGAATTAAGCATTTTGCAATGGGCATTGCATTTTTAGTAAGTTACATAGCACCAGAGTTTTGGCACATTTGTTTGGGTACAACAGCACTCTGGTAATGTATTCTGTGTGAAAGAAGAAAGCATAAACGTCACGTGTGATGTGACTATCCATATGCATATGCACATTGTATATTAATGTTGCCATAGTGTCTTTAATTCACCCTACTATGCCACGGAAACTTTAACCTGCGGTTTATTAGCTGCTGTACAATGATTGCACGCCTAATTCTTAATTTTGGTTCATGCAGGTATGTATAATGGACTTTCTTATGATTCGTTTCAGGAAAGATGTTAAGGAGGTAAGAATGTTATGGACATCTTTTTGAAGAGGGATTAGGGTTACGTGTTAATTTCCTGTTGCCATTCCTTTCTTGATAGTAAGTTTCTTTATTTTTTGTGGGATAAGGAGTGATACAAAGGGCTAGGGAAAGAACATACGTTACTATAGATTTTGCATTAGGATAAGCTTAGTCATGCTGTCAATTAGGGACACAGCTAAGTGAAAGCAGGTGTTGAATTTACCTTCAAAGGTAGTAAAAACAACATGCACCTCATGACACCTGTGGCTGTAGCACAGATAATCAAAGCACAGGTATTTGCACGTAGAAATTCAAAGTCCTTAATTCTATTATCTCCAATGGTGGGGGTTTTTTTGGTTTGGTTTTTTTTTTTGTTTGTTTCTTTGTGGTTTTTTCCCCCTCTCTGCCTCTTGTAAGAAAGCCTCCACTCTTGTGCTTGCAGTTTACATTGCTCTGCCGTTCTTCAACTCCATGTTTTCTTCTAGGCAAATCCAAGAACTATAACAAATAAAGTTTATGTGCACACAGCTTTCAAATGTGTAAACAGATTTCTTGAAAGTTCATGAAAATGTGCCCCGATTTTCTTCTGCTATTTATCTGTTCAATTTTGTCTGCTACTGTAGATTTGAAAGATTTAGCAGGTGGAACGAGGAGAAAAGGTTTTAACGGAAAGGACTTTTTTGGCTGAGTGCCAGTGACAAATAGGGAGAAGTAGGGGATGCACATATCTTGAAGATTTGGGTTAGGAGATAGGCACTACTGGAAGAATGTAATCTGAGTAATGAAAAATCATTCAGGATGGTTTTTCAAGGTGTTCAAGGACTTAAACTGCGATTTGTTTTATACATATATTTCTATTTTAACAAAGAAAACCTTCATATGGCATTAGGAAAAATGAGCATGAAATTAAGGTTTTACCATAAATAAGAAAGACATCAAAACATGCTTTAGAAACACATTCCTAAACTGAATTTGGCCTTGAGTTTGTGCAAGTTCAAGAGTCACAAGCAAAAAGAACACAAAGCTCAAGCTAGGCTCAGTGAGATACTTAGTGAGATAAGGATGTGTCAGCTTTTCCATTAAGCCTTCACCATTATCTCTATGGTTGTTTTAACCAATATACCCTCCCCCTTATTAAGAAAAGAAAGTTCAAGACTGGAACTCATCATAAAATCTTCAGTGTTAGGCATGAGCCAGCATGCCCAGAGAGCAGCTGGCAATCGCTCATCCCCCTGCATAGTCTTGAGGGCAAAATGGGAATCTGGGACCCCATCCTGCTGGAGCAGGTGTAAGGACAAGAGGATAGTGAGGGAGGCACCGCTGCTGCACAGAGATGCTCTGCACTGTGTGGGATGTTCATTAGAGGGTGAGTAGAGTGTCCTTCTGCAGGGAGAGATGGAACAAGCAGGGCAGCTGGGAGGTGGTAGGGCTCTGAGTGCGGGGACATGAAAGGAGGAGAAACTGAAAACAAGTATGCACGCCTCCGGGTCTCCAGAGGCTAAAGCTGTTAAACTTTGGAACCACACTAGCTCCAGGAAATAGCTGAAGCTCACATCCTCTCCCCATAGTCTGCATTTAGCTGCGCATCTACTCTCAAGTTTATTTTTAATTTTATGGCCAGTCCACATGCCACAGGCTGGCCTATGCCCCTGGCCCTGCCATCTTTACTTGGGAGATTCAATTAATTCTCTTTTGTTGTTGTTGTTGTTGTTTTTGTTCGGGGTTTTTTTGTTGTTGCAGTATAATGCTACAGAAAACAGAAACTGACTTCCACATTCCGCAGCTTTCCATAACTGTTATTTCTTTTTTTTAGACTTCCATACTAACTTTTACTTTAGGAATATACAAGAAGGTAAGGTAAGCAGTGGTAAAGCGGTTAAAAAAAAATTATTAAGATTATTAAATGACAATCTGCTGCATCATTAACAAAATTAAGTGCTTTAAATCACTGAGGAATTAAAACACTTGACCAAGTAGTCAAGTCCCAGCCCCTCCTAAAACTGGGAACCTCAGTTAGCACATCCAGATCCTGCCCACCTGAACACAGGCAGGGGGGAGGCCATCAACTGGGCTTTGTCATCTCCCCACTGGGGACAGAGGGAGGAGACGACAGGAGATACCCAAGGATGTCCAAGATGTCCAGCCCCTTAACATTGCAAAGCAGAAAGCTGACGAGCAAAGGGAAGCTCATCAGAGGATGTTCTCTTAGGCTTTCCTGATCAGCTACTGGAGACTAGAGGAGAAAATCCATCATCCAAGGGAACATCTGTAGCAGATGGATTTTCCCCACAAACACTAGAGGAATCTGCAAACCCACAGTAGCTGTAATGATGGCAGTTTTGACAATAATATTCATCTTGGCTGAGGTCAGAAACACACTTCTCTGAATGTGGAACATTCACAGGGAATTAGTCATATAAACCCAGACGGCAAAGCCAGCCACAGCATGGAAGATTTTACTATAGATCAGGGTTGGAGCTCTGGTGAACTCACAGCTCAGTGAAAAAAAATGCCTTTAGAGCATCTCAGGTTAGTATTCTCGTAATGCTCAAAGACTTTTCACACTTAGTAGAGGCTTTTTAAAAAACAAAACAAAACCAAAACAAAACTATGCCTAGTTTACCATAGTATTTCCAAATTGCTAAGTCACATTTCCATCGAGGAGAAAATTCTATGACAGTTGGATGTGGTTTCAGGAGCAACTTTTAAAGAAACGTCCTAGTCCAGGTCCTTCAAGCACCCTGTGTTATGTGTATAGGAAACTCTCACACATTCACCTCTGTCGTTAACGCTAACACCTCTCACCAAACCCCTGCAAACACTGCCCTGCTTGTGTGAAATCAGCGGCACCGATTTCTGCTGGATTTTGTTAAGCACCTAAATACGTGGTAGAAATCTGGCAGATAGTTGGAAAAAATGAAGGTTTAACTGGCACCACAAGGGTGTTAAAAGGGGGATTAGTATTAGCATGTGCTTTGAATTCAGAGTAATAGAAGTAAAACCAGACGCGTTTTGTTTGGCATCTATTACATGTCCCAGTGAAACTGGCATACCACCATTTGATCAGGCACGAAGCCATCCCAACAGATGGTCCCCAGCAGCAGCAGCCAAGAGACCATGTATGAACATCAAATGTGTTTGCGAAGGGCAGGGCTCCAGGCTGCCAATGTCGAAATTGTTTTCCATTCCCAGCTTCCGTGCCGATGGCTAGCCAGGCTACTCAACCTCTCCCCAAGCCAGGGACCAGCCCAGCACCACGCCAAGGGCCTGCTCTGCATCCACTGCTGTGGAGAGGGTATGCTCAGGAGTGTTGTCAGGCCTCTGTACTTACCTCCCTCTGGCCTTTTGGAGGAAGACTTCATCACGTCAGCTTGAAAATGCTCCTGGACACATAGTTTTGGGTTTAAATAAAAAAAAAAAATATTAAAAAGAAGATGGACTTCTTCTCCGTGATTTTCTCAGGACCTGTGTAGGCATCAGGACACCAAAAGTGATTACGGAACGGGTGCTTCTGGGAGGCAACAAAACACTTCTTTGGAGACCAAATGTGCCAGCCACTATGTGTTGCAAGGAGAGACATGTTTCAATTCCCAGTCAGCTGGCTGCTGAGCAAATCTGTTGCTTGTGTTCCTGTGTTGTAGCCTATGTGGGTTGAGAGTCTGGTTTGCAGCTACAAGTGTTTAGTTAATCTGGCGTGGATCTGATCTCATCTCTTCCATCTTCCCGTCATCACACCTCTGTGTGCAATAGCAAAAGCCATTCAGGCTCTGTTGAGCCCTTTGAAACCACTGAGTACCATCCTCCTGAGGTACCTGTGCAGGCATGTGCTTCAACTCCTGCACTGCGATTACAGCTGTAATCTCTGCTTTTCCTTCCCTTTTGTCATCCTGCTCCAAAATAGGAGGTGTTTATGCTGCCAGGACAAACACTCCCTCTCTGTCCAGTTGCAGAAGAAAGAAGCAGGCAAGCAAGCCTAAGCCTTGGAAGAATGACTGAATGATTGTGACACCAGTTCAGCACGCTCCTCCTGTCCCCCCTGTCCCTGCCAGTGCCTGGCCTGGCCTGAGCAGCCCCACAGGTGTGGAGCTGGAGTGGTGACAGGAGCTGCCTCCAGCCAGCTCCTCATGGTCCTGTCTCTTGCTGGAGCACTGTGCAAAGAGAAAAGACCACCAGGATAACCCAGCTCTAAGGCGTGATCCCCAGACTGCTTGGCACACAGGGGTTACTGGCTGTGGAGAGGATTTTTCACCTCTTCTTCAGCTCATACAGATTTTTCCACTCTTCAGGAGCCTTTACTCTTTTGAATTACAAAAATACTCTAAAGTTCCTTTGGAGTTCATGGGGCTGAGGATCAGCCTCTCAGGTTTGTGGCTTACTTGCCATCCACTGTGTATCATGATGTTGTCCATCAAGGAACTTCCTAGAACTTAACAAACCCGACACGAATGTTTCACGAGCGTGCAAATATAGATATAAGTATTCCAAATAACTTCTCTCATTGCTGAAATACAGCCACCCCGCCATGAATTGTGGCAATTTTTCAACAATGTGCAGCTGCATTACAAAATCGTGCAGGATATGAAGGGAAAGATACCCCATTTCAAGGAAACCCAGGAGGAATCTGAGATTTGCTCCATAGAATTAATCCCATGTGAATTTGTCGGCTGACCAGGTTAAATATTTGGCAAGTGAAAAGGAAATGAAAACATATTTCATTAATATTGAAGATTTAATTTGCTTGTATTTGAACCTTTTTTGTGCGTATGAACCTTGAAAATAGCTTGTGATTCAACATCAACTGCTTTTGTGCAGTTGTCCTGCCAAGTGAAACTTGTTTGAGCTCCATTGATGTTCCAATACCAACAATTGATACAATCTGGCTAAACCCTAAATTTCCATTTGTTACGCTCTTTGAATGTTTCCAATACTAAATAAAGTGTCAAAAAATGAGATGGATCTACGAATATGTTGGAGAGCAAAGAAAGGAGTTACATGCACTGATTTGTATATTCAGTGAATACCAAAAGGTCTTGAATCTGGCTAGGATGCCAGAGCTGCTGTCAAACTTACTCCAAAGAGCTTTCCAATACTATCTCCCCTCGCTAAGCTCTCAAGTGGACCAGCTCTAGAAAATGCTGACAGGGTCAACAGGACAGTGCTTCCAGCAAAGTCTTTCAGCACCACCTAATGAATTGCAAGGCTTTTTCCTGGCAACACCTGCAGGTCTGTGGGAATTCCTCAGTCACGGACTGCACAAGCCTGGAGTCTGGGGCAAGAGAGAAGCAAAATACATGGTTTGAAAATAATAATTCTGCCTGCAGCTTCCATTTGAAAGCTCATCAAGGAATGAGTCAGGAACAGCCTGCCTAGGGCGATTTTAGTTTTGCTCAGGTTTGTTTGACTTAGTAACAGGCTTCCTGCTTGTGCTTTATGCTCTCTCCAGGATTTGGTGGGTTTTGTTTGTTTGTGGGTTTTTTTATTTGTTTGGTTGGTTTGGTTTGGTTTGGTTTGGTTTAACGAAACATGCAAAACGTCACCAGCCCTGTGTGCATCAAGGAGCAGACTGTGAGTCTGAGATTCTGAGATAAAGAGGCTGGCAGATCTTTAAATCCTGTTTTCCACCCATTTAAAAGAAACCCTGGAAAACAGGGAAGAGATATTTCACAATTTTATCATTCAATTATGGTTTAGGTCAGTGATATGTGCCTGCTTCTATATAAACTGGTAGCAGCACTGAAGCAATGAAGTAACAGTGGTATCTCTGGCTCTCTTTATTTTTTCTTTTGTAGGAGGTTGCAATGTTTTGGGGAAGGGTGTGCTGCCAGCATCGTGCTTAAGGACTCCTGTGATGCACACGTGCAATTTCAGTTGTGATCTTTAACTGGGTTCTTTGTAGTTCGGTTCAAATACTTAATGGACATGCGCACCTTTTTCCTGTTGACATTCTTCTTACGCTGCTTTGCTTCCCTGAGCATCCTGAGATTTTGCTCACAGGGAGTACGTATGCCGGGGGGAGTATAAAATGGTCAGAGTTACTGTGCTGCCATCTCCTGATCAAACCTGAGGCTTCCCCTGCTGAGAGCTGGTGGTGAGGGAGGCTAGCAACCTTTTTCCTTCTCTTGCCAGAAAGACATTAAATGGCCTTTGACCTCTAGCCGTGCCCGAACCTGCTCTGCCAGGAGCCACAGAGTCCCTTTGCTCCCGCCTGCTCCGTTTGGCGTGAACGTTTTTGCAGAGGATGCCCATGAGCAGCGGGCACTGGGGCTGGGCTTAGAGGGAGACCAGAGCTGCCAGGAGATGC
The DNA here is from genome assembly GCA_013400375.1 of Thinocorus orbignyianus. Taxonomy (NCBI): domain Eukaryota; kingdom Metazoa; phylum Chordata; class Aves; order Ciconiiformes; family Thinocoridae; genus Thinocorus; species Thinocorus orbignyianus. The sequence continues at coordinate 752,406 of VXBW01006787.1, forward strand.
TCCTGCTCAGGGCTATATGCCCTGTTTGCCCCAGCAGCCACATGAGAGGCTGAGAAAAGGCTTTGCCCATTCTGGGAAGATGAAGAACACTTTATGAATTAAAGTGTTGTGGTTTGTTGGGGTTTTTTNCCCTGCCACCGGTGTTCCTCCTTTCCTTCGCATTGAGGGGTGGTGTGGCTATGGCACTTGTCCCTTTTTCCTGTGACGCCAAGGACACTTTCTGGGTTTCCCCCCTGCTCCCCGCAGCAGTAACACCGGGCCACAGTATTATAGAATCATAGAATCATAAAATGGTCAGAGTTGGAAGGGACCTTAAAGATCATCAAGTTCCAACCCCCCTGCCATGGGCAGGGACACCTCTCCCTAGAGCAGGTTGCTCCAAGCCCCATCCAGCCTGGCCTTAAACACTTCCACGGATGGGGCGTCAACAACTTCCCTGAGCAACCTGTTCCAGTGCCTCACCACCTTCACAGGAAAGAACTTCTTCCTAAGATCTCATCTAAATCTCCCCTCTTCCAATTTAAAACCATTCCCCCTCGTTCTGTCACTAGACTTCCTGACAAAGAGTCCCTCTCCAGGTCTCCTGGAGCTCCCTTCAGATCCTGGAAGGCTGCTAGAAGGTCTCCTCGGAGCCTTCTCTTCTCCAGGCTGAACAGCCCCAGCTCTCTCAGCCTGTCCTCATAGGAGAAGTGCTCCAGCCCTCTGATCATCTTGGTGGCCCTGCGCTGGACCTGTTCCAACAGTTCCATGTCCTTTCTATGTTGAGGACTCCAGAGCTGGACACAGGACTCCAGGTGGGGTCTCACAAGCGCAGAGTAGAAGGGGAGAATCCCCTCCCTGGCCCTGCTGCTCACACTTTTGCTGCAGCCCAGGCTGGGGTTGGTTTCTGGGCTGCCAGCGCGCACTGCCGGCGCATGTTGAGCTTCTCATCCATGAGCACTCCCAAGTCCTTCTCCTCAGGGCTGCTCTCCAGCCATTCTCTGCCCAACCTGGATTTGTGCCTGGGATTGCCACATCCCAGGTGTAGGACTCTGCCTTTGGCTTGGTTGAACTTCATGCCATTTGCATTAGCCCACCCCTCAAGCCTGTCCAGGTCCCTCTGGATGGCATCCCTTCCTTCCAGCGTGTCAGTTATGGCAAGCGGGGCACAACTTCTACCACCGATTTAGAAAAAAACGAAACACGCTGCCGGCTGTGAAACCGCCCTTTGACCCTCCGCCGGCTCCTCCGCAGCACCGACTGTGTGGCCGAGCCCGCACCGCGCCCCGCACCGCGAACCGCCGGCTCCCCGCTGTGCCGCGCCGCTCCCGCTAGGGGGCGCCCCAGGACAGAGGCCATACGGTCTACCCGTGCGGCCTTCGGCAGCCGTGCTTATTAATTTAATTTAATTTCATTTAATTATTTTATTTTATTTTATTTTATTTTATTTTATTTTATTTTATTTTATTTTATTTTATTTTATTTTATTTTATTTTATTT
>VXBW01006787.1:753897-830262 GCA_013400375.1 Thinocorus orbignyianus
ATTTTATTTATGTTAATTTTTATCCTTTTGCCTGAAGGTGAAAAAACTACCTACATTTCGTAGTTCTAAGAGCGTGTTTTGCAGCAGTGACTGAAGGGATGCCCTTGCTTGTGCAAAAGGAAAAAATAAAACTTTAACTGACCTGCTGTACACTTATTATGGCAAAGTGTTTCCCTCTCAGGTACCACTTATAATAGCAAAACGTTTTCCTCTCAGGTATTCAGTGGCTCTCTGGCATCCAAAACCAGAGTGATATTTATTCTTTAGCCCCCTGCCCTCCTTATTTATCCAGGTTTATTTATCTCAATAAGTGTGCCATTATTGGAACATCTTTTTAGCAATAAGGCAAGAATTTGCTACTGTGTTCCTTCTAATACAGGAGCAAAGATTTAATGGTAGCGTATCACCACTTACAGCATGTTTTCTGTCACTAAAGTAATGGCAAGTGGAATAAGAGACAGGTGGTGGTATCTATAAAATCTGCTAATAGCCCCATCAACATATGTTTAATGTATTCTAAACTATACTTCACATCCTACTGTTGCTAGTACATTTCCTCTGGCACCTCTTCTCAACAAAGAAATTTGGAGAGGAAAGGAAACATTAATAAACCTAAAGTGTTTAATTTAAAAGCAGATACAAAGTTTAACACTGCTCGTAAGGAGGCTTATTTGACAAGAGAGCAGCTTATTATAGACTTCAATAATTTTGTTGCCAGCATCAGTGAAAGGCTTTGACAAAGCAAAGGCTTTTTAGATACAGTTATGACCTTTCTGTTGCATTTGGTGTTTGATCATGTCATGCAACTGCATCACCTTCTAATGGATTACAAAAGTCGACCAGTCATGAGACAACTCTGGGTAAATGTTTGTTGGGAGAAAAAAAAGGTCAGGTCTATAACAGCAGGTCGGCCACAGCTTAGCTTTTAAAACGTATCTTCCTCTATTAAGAATGTATTTTGTGTTCTAACACTCAGGTGCATTTCGGGCTGTATTCAGATCCCCTACTTTTCCAACAAGTCCCTTTACCTCCAGACCTTCCAGAGGGTGAGCTTTGGGTAGTAGGAGCTTGCCTTCCTGCTCCAACTCCTCGCACCCAAGGAGCCGCCAGCACAGCAGGGTCATAATCCCCAGCAGCATCACCAAGTGCTTTGGGGGCCCCGATATCAGTGATGAGAGCACTGACAGACCCTGTGCCAGCAATTCGCATCCAAAGCCTCACCAACAAGCGCAAAGTGAAACCAGCCCTCTTCAGTGCTCCTACAAAAACGTGTTGCTGCAGGAATAGTCTCGTGCGGGAAGGCACTGCTCCCATCATGAGGACTAAATTCTGCCGCGTCTACTCGTGAATCCCTACTGAATTTGGCGAGGCAGAGAAAGGCAGTGTTTGGATGCCGTGGTTTCTAGCTGGCCCACAGAGGTTATCCTGAACATGCATGGTGTGAAAGAGCTGCTGTTGGGCAACCTGAATTAACAACACTATTATACTTGGTCAGCAGGAGCATTTTCTTCCAAAGATCTGTGTTTCTTGAAAACCGTGATAACCGCTGTATTAGCATGCTTTTCCTGGTGATGTGCTTATCTAGCAATGGTGATAGCCTGAAATCACTTGAATCACCCTACTTTCTTGTACCCTGCTCAGGATACAAGGCCCTTTCCAAAGAGCAGACACTTGTGATGTTGACACATAAAAACCCAGCATCAGAGCCAGTTATAAAATGTCATTTCAGAAGAGATGAGGAGCGCTTAGGTACCAAACCCCAGCTGGAATTAGGTACCCAAACTCCTGTGCATCACTACCTGTCTGATCTACTTAATGCACACCAGTAGAGTGTAGGAATTGACGCTTCAGTCCTTAGCTCCTGCTGGGGTTCAGAAGAAGAAGGAAGTGGTACTTTCCCTTCACAGCTTCTCCTTCAAGGTATCCGCCCAGGTAAGGGGTGCCAAGGGTCATCTTCCTCTCGAGATGGAAAAGAATCCTACTCCCAGAACTGGACACTGAGTGTCAAGCCCAGTGGTTCTGGATCAGAGCAGCCATTTATCCCAGGAGCAGATATGGGAATTGTGTCTTGCATGCACTACAGGGAGAGGCTCAGATCTGATGCAAACTTCTGGGTTCAGTTTTATTAAAATGCTACCACTGCGCCTTACTTCTTTGGATTGGTTTCCTAGCTACAAGTACGTATTTAAGGTATAAAAGGGAAGCAAATATGAGAATAAAATAAATTACTTGAAATTCATGATGCCTCTAAAATATGCTCTAAAGGGCTATTTGTTACTAGAGATAGTAACAAAATTATTATCATACTCATGGAAAAAATACAAATATCTTCTCTTCATATAAAGAAATAATTCAAATTGCTTACGTGCTGTCAGTGCTATGCCAGGCATGTAATGATTTCCAACAGAACATTAGTTTATGGCTTTTTCTGTTATTACAGAGGATCAGTTCCATGCTAATGAAATGAAGCACTTCAGCCTGCACTCAATGTTAATGGGAAGTCAATTAATTTACTCATAAATGTAAAATTAATTTAATAAAATAAGGACTGGAATATGTAACAATCTGCAAGATCAAGCCCTAAGAATGTTTTCTCTTTCCTCTTAAGGATTTTCCTTTATATTGACTAGGGTGTCCTTTCCCTCCAGTTTAGCCAGTGCAGGTCTCTGTCCTGAGTACTGTTCATGGAGATCAACTGCTAGAAACTCTTATTTGACTTAGCAAATATGATCCCAGACACCCAAAGTTACTCCTAATCTCTAAGACTTGAAAAAAAAAAAAAAAAAAAGAAATATATACATAGAGGGGTAACACAATTGTGAGAACTCTTCTGTGTTGTGTCACTTGGAGCCTGTTTTCCCTCTTACTTTAGCTTCTGATTTTGCTTTGGAGTCAGGGAGGGTCAGTGATGAGAAGAGGCATTGAAGATGATTTCCCGTTTGTCTATTTTTGCTTTTGCTTTCATGAGTCCGTATCTCCCATCAGCAGCTTGTCAGACGCTGCTTGATTAGAGAGCAGTGCCTCACAGCACTTCATGTGTAGCCTGGATGGTGGGTATCCTACTCTGTGTCATGATGGAAGCAGATGGGATCGGCTGTTACAGTATTGCTAATAAAGCGGAGCCAGATTTCCTCGGATTCTTCCGGCTCCATGTTTGAGTTGATGTCTACAAGGGACACAAGCCAACAGAGGGAGGATTTGTCACTGTTAAAGAATATGTAGAATATGTACACACTCAGCAATGACCAAGGCCCAGGATCTCAGCTGCAAGAGCGCAGCTGAGTGAGACTTTCCTACACCACGCTGTAGAGAGGTGCTGCTTTTCCTACGTGTGAAACATCACATTTGTGCCCTTTGAAATCACCCCCAAAATTTTCCTTCCCCTGTACCTCCCCATCTCCTCTTTTTTTCTTTTTTCTGTAACAGTCATAGTCTAAAACAGAATATTGCTTATTTCACCAAGATTTATTTTCATTTTATATATAAATAATTTTACCAGATCCTCTTTTTTTTTTCTTTCCTGTGTATTTATTCCTTCTGAGGTGCTAATGACCATCTCGGTTGTGTGCTTACAACTTTGGACTTTCCATGCAATGTCACTGAGCCCCAGCTTGTGGTATAGTATTGCAGTTTGTTTCCTTCGGTTTGTTTGTGGCTCTCTCCCAGCCGCCCATTGATACTAAAGCAGAGATGGTTAACAAATACAGGCTGGGAAAATCAGTTGATCTTCCGTTTGCTGAAGGCCTGATGGAGAGCTGTACTGCAGTAGCTAATGCAAAGTTCTGGTTAAATATTGTCCCACCGTTTGCACTATACCGTCTGTTGTTTTTACACTGAAGGCTTAGCAGAGGTTGGAGGCAGTATTGACTTTGTAATTAAACTATTTTAACTTCAGGATTTTGTAATCACTGTACTTCAACCATCTGTTATGGTACATGGGTGATTTCCCCACCCCCCGCTCCACCCCTCCGCCCTGGGAACAAAACGCCATCATGTTTTTAGTTGCAAAGACCTTCTCATGATGAAGATAAAGAGAAAATGAGGATTATTTCCTTTTTCTAAGACAATGTGCAAAAGCTTATGGAGCTTTCACTCCTTGCAAGGGGAGGTGCATGTAGGATGTCCGCTCCTGGCCCCTGGTCCCTGGGGGAAAGTAGAGGGCTTCCTAGTGGGGCAACTTCCTTTCCCAACTGACTGCTCAGCCCTCGCCAGGGACTTCCACTGGGAGAAGTGAGGAAGAGGGATGGGGTCTGATCTCTACCAGCCTAGAGTCTGGCAAGTGGGCTTGCTCGTGTGGGCAGTCACTGAGCTCTTTGTGCTCAGGGAAAAGAAAACATTAAAAAAGAGTTATGGCCAAAGACAGCACCAGATTTTGTGAAACTGTTTGTGTCTGTTGACCTACCCACGTGTCTCCCTTGCCGACCAGGACACACAACACCTTCTATCTGTAGGTCTCAATGCTGCTCAAACAGTAGCAATGCTGCTGCAATCTTGGCAATCTTGGGCAAATCCCCCAGGATTTGCCTACTCCTGCAAGTTGCACTAAGTCAGTATAGAAAAAGCCATAGCAAACCATCCTGGGGGCATAAATATCCGACGTTCCCAGTGAAACAAGCATTAGCACTTGGCAACACCAAATTCTGGACTTTTACCACTGTAACTAAGTCAATGCAAGAAAGATGATCTTAGCTGAAACAGTCATGGTAATAATGCTGCTAGGTGTTAAAACCTGGGCTGTCATTCTCTAAATCAGTATAACTATAGCATCCTGTCCTTTCTCCCACTTGTGTGAGTTTCTTTTGCTTTGTTTTGTTTCACCTAGCTGGTTTGGTCTGCAGTTTCAGTAGATCCAAACACATGCTGCACATGTGCTGAGATAACATAGGGGTTTTCTTACTTTACACTTACAAAGTTAATCAGGAGTCTGTATTCTTGATTGCTGGTGTGTTGCTCTGAATTCAAATCACTAGGTTAGACATCTTTGTGCACACTTTAGTTAAAAATGCCTTTTAGAATCATAGAATCATAGAATTGCTAGAGCTGGAAGGGACCTTAAAGACGATCGAGTTCCAACCCCCCCTGCCATGGGCAGGGACACCTCCCACCAGACCAGGTTGCTCAAAGCCCCATCCAGTCTGGCCTTGAGCACTTCCAGGGAAATTTTTATTTTGCTTCATTCTGCTTCAGTTTTGTATGTTCGCCTGTATTTTCCTCCTGGCAGCCAGCTCAGCAGAGCTCTTTCTTTTGACCAGTGCATGAGAGAGAAATGCACTCTCACATCTTGTCACAGAAACCTGAGATACTGAAAAAAAGAGACATATAAGCTGCATGGAATCTTCTCAAGTGTATTGAGCAGAATTCACTTTTTTCCTCTTGTTCTAGTTTGCCAAAGAAGTTTTCTTTCAGGACAGATGAAAGTGCTAAATCAGACAGCAAATATTCTATATACCTAAATATTGGATCCAACTGTTGTCCCACGTATCGTGCCCATCACACACACATTGTGTAGAACTACTCTTTGATCTCAGACCCAGTTTGTTTGGCCTTTTAGGGAGACAGCAGATAAAGCAGTGCTTGAGGGAGGCAGATTTTGCTGTTAAGCAGTGCAAGCACACCAGAGGTCCTGAGGCTGCATTTGTGCATGTAGACAGAGGGCTGGCCAACCCTCAGTGTATGTTACACGTGGCCTGTCCCACTGAATCGCTTTATGAACCTGCCTCGGAAAAATGACAATTTCATCAAATTTTCCTGTAGACCGAAATAAAATTGGTCAATGTAATGTGATTCTAGGTAGGTGAGAAATTCCACTTAATTCATTCCCATCTGCCAGCAGTAACCACTATTGTCAATGGCTCTGGGTTTCACTAATTTCTGTCCCCTCTGTAAGAAATGGCGTGTTTCTGTTTATTTCCTTTAGTAAACAAGGACCCTTGTTGTAGTTGTGAAAGGGGCAGTATTTTACCTGGTGCCACTGTACACCAGTGACATACAGCAAGACCAGTCCCCCCCTCCCCACGCCCACCCCCACTCTGTGAATGGTTTGTAGGTCGGGGGCTCTCCAGCAGGCACCTGCCTGGCAAAGCCATTGCGTTAACGCCAGGCAGTTCGAACTGCTGAGTGTGCAACACTTCAGAAGAGCTGTTTGCTTACTTGAGAAACCAGATGCAGATGTGGAAGCCATGCTTTGCCTTACCCTTCAAATTGCCAGGAGGCTGAAAGAACAGAGGCTAGCATTTTCAAGTGTTGGACCTGCAGTCTCACGGGTTTTTTACATGTTTTCATGTGTTGCTCTGCTCAGCATTACAGGGGGGAAGTTCTGTTTCTTTGAACATAGACAGGTAAGTATTGCTATAAATTAGATGCCCAAATATTTCTAGAAAGTATCTTCTGTTACTTATAGAATTAAGGATTAGCTCTTCATGTATCAAAAGCTCTCTGCACCCATCAACATTAATAAAGCTAAACTCCAAGCTCCATTTTCAGAAATGCTTAGGCACGCGTTAGCTTATCTCTCTGGTCACCTTTCTACTTAGCCCCCAGGACATGTAATGCATGTCAGATGTTGATTAAACACGCCTTCTCCACTACATACTATCTGAATGTCATCCAGTTTCAGCTGAGAAGCTGTGTGTCGCCCAGTTCAAACTGCTCTGCTAAATGACTGGTATTTCTTGGAGGTTGTTGTTAGCTCTTGTTGCAGGGCTGCAGCCAGCCTGGGGCTGGGGATCACAGAGTAGCTCAAGATGGTGGGCAAACATCTTACCCTGACATTGCAGACTGCACAGGGCCAAGAGGCACGAAGGGACTGAAGGCTTGTCCTATACTCTGTTGCATGACTACCATATGTCCTGTTGCCAACCAGACTTCTCAACCTCAACTGAGGCATGTAGGATTCCCACAGGATGTGTGGAGAGGCTCATGTTTCACATGGAAACCATGTGAACCACAACCTCTAAGAATACGTGTGAGCATCAAGTGCTAAGCAAAGGGATTTGCAAAAGCATCCCTCAGGGACAGTCACCTGACAAGCTCTATGTTGCCTGGAGGTAGACGAGAGAGGGACACCGTTCCAGGCCTAAATAGTACAGCTCTGCTTGTGTCTGAGTCGCAAAGTGACAGATCTCGTATTGGCTGCTGGCAGGAGCAGTGTGAACCTCATTCCCAGCTCCCTGAAGAGAGCAGGAGACCTACGGCCTACTTTTGCAAGATTGTGAAGGGCTGGGGAGGAAAATCTGGTTCATAACAATGATTTAGAGTAGATGTGGACACTGGAGTGGACAAAGTTTTGATTTATACTATTTTCCTGCAGAAGGAACTGCTTGACTTGAGGGTGAAGCCAGGGCCTATTCCCACAGTTATAGGGGATGGACTATGTAACTGGGAGATAAAGACCACCCTACAAAGCAGAGGAGCAAACCAAGGTGGCTATACAGGTATGTCTTTAGTTTCTTCTGATGGCACTGTTCCACTTCATGTAAACTTCGGAGCAGTATCAGAGATCTGATTTTCTTCCAAAAGAGGAAACTGCATCATCAGATGGAGTAGCTCAATATCAAGCTTAATTTGTGGCTTGGTGCATATTTGTTTGTTTAAGCAAAGTGTTCCATCCCCAGTACAATGGACTGAGCCCATTTCAGTTTTGTCCTCAATATTTTAGTCTTTTAAAAATAAATTTCCCTGGAATTTTCCACATACCCTTCATTTAGAATGAAATTCACCTTTCAATTTCAGAAGGAATTGTTGGTAACTTTTTATATTTGCTTCTAAAATTCTTTAAAAATTACCCATTCTATCAAGTATACAATGATGAGCATTTTGGTAGTTTCAGAAATTAAACTGAAAGAGAAGTCTTACATCTAGGGCACTGAAAGTAGTTTATCAGTAATTTTTCAGGAACCAGAAGCTGGATAGCTGCTACCTTAAGCATGCATAGAAGTTGGCCACATGATCTCTCAAATTAAAGTACTTCCCAAGAACTGAAAGCTGGGGGCTGTCAGAGACTCATAGCTTCCGTGGGAGATCAGATTCACAATATCAGCCAGTGGATGGCACATCTACTTGTGAAGAAATGACTAGAGTCAAAGTAAAGGTGAAGGCTGATCATACTTTGAAGATGACGCTTGATAAAGGCTGTATTAGAGAGAAAGGAAGGACTGTTTATTGTCAACCTCTGTATTATATCTGTATTATATACAGCTGATATTTTTACTGTGGTGGAGATTTTCCAAAATATACCATTTTTATTAAATTTTGAGTGATCTCTATCTATCTTGATGCAAAACAGGTGAATAATCGACAGTCAGCTTCTGAACAAAACTGAATTGCATGAGCAAATTAAATATGACAAGAATTAAAAAGGCATGCAATATCAAACAAATGTACAGTTTCGCTGTATGTCTTTTTTTACTGTAGCAACCAGGGCACAAGGGCAGTAAGAACATGTGGCCCTTTATTTGATCAAAGATAATAATCAACTAAGCCAAAAGGAAGGGAGGTAGATTTTCCTAGTTCAGATGCTAATATAATCTTTTACGTGTTTCCAATTGTGTAACCATTGCTCCATGCAGTGTTGTAACATGCAGCCATTTTAAATGGGAAAAAACTCTGCAAATAACAAAGAATCCAAAATGTAGAGAAATGGTATTTGGTATCACAAATAATGCAATAGGCATGATATTTTGACTTTCACCATTTCAGACCCCAGGCACGTTTTTCTCCTGTTTTGCCTGCTCATGCCTCCATAGACAGGCTTAGTTCCTGGTGAGAAGCGATTCTGCTGAGTCCGTGATCGCTGCGAATGCCTGGTGCCTGTGAAAGAGGCCAAGTTTGTGGTAGGATCTCCCGCTTTCCTAATTTCTCACCATCCCAGTAATGTTGATTACTTGAGGTCTTATTGTTAGCAATGATGCAGCATTTCTCTAGAGGCTACAGATACTACAGTCCTTCCATTAAGGATATTATTCTTGTCTTAGGCTGTGAAAAAGGCATCTCTTTTCCATCAGAGATGCTTCAGCTAATGGCTACTTAGATGTGCGTTGATCCTTACTTATATAATTTCTGACATAGTCCTAGCCTTTTCTTTCAACTCTTAGCTGAAGCTAATGACTATGTCAGTGACTCTTACTGGTTTCAATAATAAGCACAGATCCTTACAGATCTTAAATTCATAATTAGTTCAGATTCATTGCTTTGTATGGGCCTGAACCTCAACCATTATTTTAAATTCCCCAAAGCTAGCCTCAGGATTGTGATTGACAACGTGGTCTCCATCACTTAAAACCTCAAATTAGTCTCACTCACTTCTTCTAGGTCTGACTTTAACCTAAATGGATCATCTTTAATTTCAAATCAAATTTAAGTCTACCCTTAAGACTAGACCTTGAAGGAATCACAACTAGACCACCTGGTCTGACATTAGGTTTCGTATAAGTTCAACAACCCCTGCTAAAAGCAGAGAGAACCCACTTTCACCAATTCCTGTCCAAGTAAATTTTAATAGGTCTATATTGGTCTCCCCACATTCTGTTTTATTTAGAACTAAGTATAGTTTGTGGGTTCCTCTAAGCAGCAGCATTAAGCCAAGCTTGACAGCCACTTCTAAACCCAATATTGACTCCTGGTCTCAGCCTCATGTTGACCCAAGCCCTGAAGTTAACACTAATGGCAGAGCTAGCTTTTAAGATTTATGTTCCACCCTGAATACATCACAAGGAATAAAGCAGCAAGCTTTCCTGGATTAACTATGCTAAATTGAACAACCATGCAGGCCCTACTGGCAAGAGCCATAAACCGAACTCAGACACTATGCAAGCTCATCCAACATACTAGCCTGAATCCAAGCCCACAAACCCAGTCACAGCTATTGCCAAATGCTACAAACCAGAGTCCATCATGAAAACTAGACCTGTGACCTGTGTCAGACAGGCAATTTAGTACAGTTCCTTACTTGCAACAGTCATAAGGCCCATACCAACCATATCAGCCCTAAACCTAACTTAAATCTCTTTCTTCCCAGTTATCAAAGCCAGGTAAGGCCTCCTGCATTACCTAGATCTAATCACTAGCAGGCAGCCTTAACAATTTTAAGTTTAGTTTGATGGTCCCTTTTGTTTTAGCACAGTACCATTGACTGCAGTGGGACTCCCAGATTGTAGCATTATGTCTTTCTCCAGAGGTGTGACATCAATGGCCTGTATTGTCACCCTCTGGCTTCTACAGATTCTTGTCTGTCTGATCTTTGATTCTGTTCCTAGCAGATTTAGTTTCTATAGTGTCAAATATCTGCTTTTCCAAGAGTGAGAACATCTCTACAGTTTTCCTTTAAGTGCTCTAAAAACAGGGGCTTTTGATGATTGTTTCTTTTCTGGACCACTTGATCCATAAGCCTAAAGTCCACTCAGTCCTGATCCCACACCGAGGGAAACAGCACTGCACTCTGTCACATCAAATGTCTGTTCTCATTTGTCCTATCTGCAATGAGGCTGGGATCTTCTAAGAGTCTGCCTTAGAGACAAGGTTCTGCTACATGGTTCATCTCTTCCCGTTGCTTTGCAGGTTTCTTTCCTCTCTGTGACCACTGATCCCTCATGAACTAGATGGAGACAGCTGGCAGGATGCTGATCCAATCCATAAGATACATTTAGTATGTAGGATGACAGTATGATTCACAGGTTTTCATTATTGCAAGTAATTTCACTGTGTTTTCTCTGCACACATAGCAGTAAACTAACTTTGCTAATTCTGTGTTTGGAGCAAAATTCCCATAGTCTTCATTGTCTTCAGAGTGGAAGAACTGCACTTCTCTTCCAGCACAAACTATGTTTAGTTTCCCCGTTGATTGCTAGGCACGGGTCACTGGCACAGGACGTTGGCACGCAAGACAATTGATTCTTCTCCAATGTTGCTTCGTCTTGGTTGATGTAATTTGTTTTAGAATCAGTTTTTCTTTAGAAGTAGAAGCAGATTTGACATGTTCATCCTGCCCTTGCCTTTCTTAGCACCAAATTCATATTATTGGCAAAGAGATCAAAAGAATTTCACTTTTCATCTTCTCAGAAAGAAAAAAACCAAAACCAAAAAACCCAAAAAACTTGTTTGGGTTTCTTTTTTCCCCTTTAGGCAATATTCATTTGACACTGGTTGCACTCAATATCTATAATTTTTGATCACATGTTTTCTGTTGTATATATATTAAAACCTACATATTAATGGATCCACAAAAATGCAGCTGAGCTGAGTAATACAAGAGCACTAACACTGATTCTTTATATTACTTACTGTAGTGCTGTGATCCTACCAAAGGTAAAAATCTTCCCATCAGGTATCCACAAAAGCTATGAATGATTTCATTTCCCACAGACAAAGCTTACTGAATTTATCAAACCACATATTTGACTGAACTAATGAGTCATAAAATGGAAACTTCTCATTTGGTTTTGCTAGTTACAATTATGGATTTGCTTTGTTCTGCAACATTATGAGAGAGTCTTCTTAAATGGCCAGTTGAATATTAGAATATTTTTTACGGCTCTTTGCTGTTGATAATGAACTGCAGTTTACAACTGTGTGATACTTCATGCTACTCTGCGTTTTGCAGCTATCACAGGAATCTGCTCATTTAATGATGTAATATTATTTCTTATCTCAGATAAAGTGCAGTAAAGCAATTTACATCAAAAAACCCACCACACTGCAAAATGGTTCACAGGAAAAAAGGAAAATGACTGGAAATGATGCATCTAAATCATACGTGAGTCACAATGTACCTCGAACTGTTCTTTTTATGTATGGCCTGATGGACTAAGACCCTGCCTAGTAGTGGTTACCTACCTTCTCTGAATTTACATATTGCTCTCACATTAAGTTCAACAGTCTGGAAGTTTCCATCTTAAAGTAATTATTTATGTTATGCCATTTGTCAGCAGAGGGAGCCAAGCATTTCAGGATCATGGCATAACCCTTCTGATGGATTAACCTTACCTTCATGCTCCCCTTCCCCATCTCATCTCACTTGGAATGGGAGGGATCTATCTCTTGTTACTGACTGACTGTAGAGGTGACCTGCTTAGATAGGGAACCTGACTTTCATACAATTAATTTTAGGAGAAAATATATTCTGTTCTGAACAATCATGAAGAAAAGAACTCTTTTGCACCACTTCACTTGATGTAAGTTATTACCCCATAAATTCTTGTCTGCACAGCCTGTATTACCACATGTCACTAGGAATTTTTGTTGAAACCAAACTTTCCTGCATCATTAAGGCATTTTCAGTTGCAACATAAGACTTCACTCTGAATTAGGAAGCAATGGAGCTGGAGTCTTTCAGTTCTCAATTACCGAACTATGGTGTCTCATTTCTGCATACCAGGGATTATTCATTAGTTAGTCATAGAATCATAGAATGGTCAGAGTGGGAAGGGACCTTAAAGATCATCGAGTTCCAACCCCCCTGCCATGGGCAGGGACACCTCTCCCTAGAGCAGATTGCTCCAAGCCCCATCCAGCCTGGCCTTAAACACTTCCAGGGATGGGGCATCCACAACTTCTTTGGGCAACCTGTTCCAGTGCCTCATCACTCTCAGAGGAAAGAATTTATTTTTAATATTTAATCTAAATCTCCCCTCTTCCAATTTAAAACTGTTACCCCTTGTCCTATCACTACATTTCCTGAAAGAGTCCCTCTCCAGTGACTTAGTCCAGTCAATGTTCCTTATTACTTTTCTGCTGCAGTAAGACTTCTTGTTATATATGAAGTTCTAGAGGATTAGAAGTCAAAACTTCATCAAGGTATCATCCATTTCCTTCCACCAAAAATACCATACTATCTAATTCCACAATATCCGATTCACTGAATGGGAATATGAACATTAGACTCAAATGATTCAGGAGACTGGATTAAAATCTTAATCTGAATCTAATGGTGGGGCAACCTGATTATAGCATAACATCTGTTCTTTCATGAGTGTGTAGCAAGAAGCTTGTTCTGTAAGTCAGCTCTATTCTCTGTCCTCTTTAATACCATACGCATATATTCTTCACCTGGTTTCTCCAGAAACATACATAAAGGCATGTAGGGGTACTGAATATCATGGTACTTGTAAAATATTCTCTTTTTTATGATAGCTGATCTGGGAGGGTTGCAATATTTTTCATTATCTTCCACCAGCAGAAATTTTGGGCTCATATCACAAGTAATTTTGAATTCCTGTGACACTTTGTGGCACAGTTTCATTTGTTTCAGTTATCCAGCCACAGCGCAGGCTACTGCAATTATTTAGCTTATGATATTTGCATGCTTTTTTGGTTTTATTTTAAGAGAAATTGGTTTATTTTATAAGAATAAAAAATCCCCATAATATGTTTTATTTATTTCCTGAGGACTTCACTTACACAAGCAGGCACTAAACACTTGAAATTTAATTTCCAGAGCACAACAGTAAAAAACTTAGGAATCTGGCTTAATTTCATTTAAAACAGTATAAATTGACCTTGTAAACATTTCCATAGGAGGTAGGATACATACATTTGACAATCTGTCAAATAAGAGGAAGTAAACAGTTACTCTCTGGCCCTAATAAATAATGAGCAACACGGGCATTAAATAAACATTTTTATATAAAAAGATATAAGGGAAAGACTAAAATAGCATTTTCAATAAATTAGGAATAGATGTAATCATTTCTTTACAGCAGTCTTGCTTACAAGAATCACTGGCTCTTTCTGCTCACCCTGTATTTCTGACTGAGAAGCTGGAACAGTAAGAATAACTCTGAGTGATTCACAAGCAGGACCCAACCCGAATATAGTTATTTTTTTGTATGTGGAGGGCTGCTAATATCTCTAAAATGGCTTATTTAACACCTATATTTAATACTTTACTGTTCCACCAACTTGAAGGGGATTGTCATCACAGCCTTGATGTCTGGATTTGGAAAGCAAGCATAAGGCACTGACACGTCTCTCCCAATTCAGGTTCCTCCAGCAGCTGCTCCCATGAATACAGTGTTGATTGGTGGCAAAGATGACACCATATCTCTGCTTGGTGGACCATGGGACTCCAGATTTTCCTGAGAAGAGAACTGACTAGATGTTCCATACATACACTGGGAAGAAGATGTGGTTTGCATGTTTGAAGCTGTGGGGAAAAAAAGATTACCATCATTGTAAGTTTTCTATTTATTGAATTTAATAAAAAACACAGTCGAATTTCCTCTGACGGCAACCCTGATCTACCAGACACACCATGTGAAGGACAGAAATGTCAACACTTCTATATTTCGCCCAACTTACCTATACTTCTATAACTTTTCTGCAGTGGCTCTTCATGCCATCAGGGAATAGATCAAAACCCATGTATAAATGAACGCTACTGTAAATCCAGCTATGAGCCTGAAGTTTGCAGCTTGCATATGAGCCATCTTCTACGAAAATTGTGCAAAGCTACTTATGTGCACTACATGCCTCTTCCCATATCTTGTACCATTCAGGTCCATACTCATTGGTGGTACCACTGCCACCACCTGGCACGTATCAACACAGAAGATACTTGATGGGCACAGTCACTGTGAGGTGGTGCTGGGTTGTTTACCACTCTAACATCCTTTAAAGAACTGAGCATGGAATTCTTGCAGAGCCTTAATGGAGCACATAATGTCTGATCTTCTGTGCCAGGCTAACAGGTAAGTAGTAGGAAGAGGTAATCTTGTGGAGAAACCAGAGGTGCCCAGGTTTATATCTTCCATGCCACCCTTTTCGGAATGTGAAACCAAACTCAGCTGCCATTTGTTTAATGCATATAAATATATAACGCATATATGTATAATGCATTTAGCTAATTTTACCTAAAATTCACTGTGCATAGGAAGTTTGCCTAATGCACACAGTTGTAGAAACATAGGACAGGAAGGGACTATACCATAGGAAGTATATATCCAGACATCACTGACTCAGGGATGCGTTTGATCTGTTTGATAGTGATGATCTTTAAGAACCCTTAGAAGAGCCTTTCTGGTATTAGCTCCCTTAATAGCTAGAAAGTGTTTCCTAATATGTTTTTTTCTGCAATTCAGAACAGTTACTCCACTCCTCATGGACAACAGGAGCAAAGAGTTATTAAACCCGCTGCCCTACAATTTTAAGGAAAACATATCTTATGATACATCCTAGGTACTGAGCTACTGTAGCTCTATATTGCATCTCATACGCTATATAGGGGAGCCACAGATTAATACTCAGCACTTGTTAGGATGCTAAAAGGTTCCTAGCTCTTCCTCAGTCACTGGCTGTACTTACGCATAGGGGTCCGACAGACAATTGAAGGTGAGGACTCTGTGTAATACGAGCCTGTCTGTTTTCTTCCGCTGTCATCCAAGATATTCAGTGGATCATGTATATCACTGTATGACGGCAATGATCGAATGCTGCTTACACTGCTGATTACAGAAACATGTTGATCCACCATTGTTCCAAGTCTGTGAGATTCTGGATAATTCATATTGTTTCCATAATATCCTATTGACAGGAGATTAGAAAAAAGCAGAATGAAACTACCGTTGAAGGGAAAGGGTAGTGTGGAGCCTGTGAGAACCTGGGACAAAAGCTAAGTGTTACTGTCTGAATCCCTTGAGAATAAGATTATTTATGTACACACACAATCTAGTAACTTCAGTAACATATGCAGTGACAGACCCAAAAGAGGAAGCAAAAACATCCTAAGAGTTCAGTCATGTCTTCAGTTCAGAATTGCCCTTCTATTCTAAAGTCAGAATCAAACAGCAGCCTGCAATCAGTGGCTATGAGTGACAGTATGGGGACTCCTGTCCACAATTCAGTTCTCCCTTCTGGAGTTCACAATCAAGGAAAGCATACGTGGAAGGAAAATCTGAATGATAATACATATTTACTGCAAATACGAATCCATATAAAAGCAACATTTCCACTGTGTCTTTCTTCCAGAAGAGGGAGGAGTTTTTGCTGACTGTATCTCTGAAGCAGAATGAGGAAATAACTTTATGTATGAGAAACATTATGGCCAAAGTCTCAAACTAACGCTAACGCACATTTTCATGATTTCTTTCACCACCCTGACCCTACGACTAGAATGGTGTACTATACTGGTCCAGAAGGTAAGCTCTCTTATGCCTGCTCTATTTCACAGTAGATGTTTTGTGGACTTCTCAAGATATTGTTAAATCTCAAGGTTATCCTGGTTTTGCTTCTTTTGCACAAGACGTGGTGATGGTGCCAAAGGAAGATTAGCGTAGGTGCCTCAGATGTGTTTGAGGTCAGCTGAGGATTCACCGGAGGAAAATAAATGCTTAAGTAGCTTGTTAAGCTGCTTTACAATCTCTGTGTGTCAACAAAGAAGAGGAAAACAGGAAGGGATGAATAAAAGCTGAAAAACATTTTCCACAGAAAGAAGCAGAGAAGTGTACTCCAGCAGGGATAGAGAAACACAAGAAAAAATAAAAATATATATTAATACCGTTGGAAGCATTAGTAGGATATGCTGCTCCTGGGCATGTAGACACTGAGTTGCTCAAGAAATTGAAGCTCCCAGTATTCAGAAACTGCACATTGTGTGTGTCCTGTGACATGGATGATGGACCATAGCTGGAAGGGGATCTGGCATTGTATGGAGACACAGCACAACTGTTACTGAAGTAGTCTCTGGAGAATTGCTGTTCACTCAAGGTATTGAATCGATTGTGCTCTGCTCTATGGTGGTAAACGCCTGAAGTGGAATGGGCCTGAGTTCTGAACATAGCCTGGTAGTTGGAATTGTTTCCATAGTAATTCTGATTAGTTTGTGACAAAGTCTGATAAAGGGGCTCTGAGTAGGAAGAGCACTGTGAATGTGTGGATAACACTTGACCTACACTTGGAGGTCTCACAGCCATTGGCCCCTGGTTGATAACACTTCCTCGGCTGACCATGGCTGGTGAAATGGGTGGAGTCATCAGGGGACCAGTGCCTTGAGACAGCTCCATCTGACCTGGAATAAATAAGCATTAGCAGTGATTAGCATTCATACTGCAGTGCTGCTGAATGGAGCATATCTGTTAAGACACTAACCCTCCAGTGAAGTGTACCATCACCATCTGAAACCTTTACATGTTGCGGATGTGCATTTGTCCTCACCTACACAACATGTTGTTTAATCAACGGCTTCAGGCTATAAATCCTCCCACTTTCATTCTCCAGCCTGGAGACTGCTACATTCAATGGGAAATTGCAGCAATTACATGGCTTGTGTGCTACTGCTGTTACTGGTCTTTCTCTCTCGGCAAGAGCCTCACTAAGCCAAGAGGTATAGGATAGCTCTATCATTGTTCCAAGAGGACCTATCACTGTCAGGGCCCTACAACTGCTACCTTTTCTAAATAAGTGCAGAGGATGAGCTCAGGAAACATTATTTACTAAAGATCCTTATAAACAAATATGGTCGTTGCTCCTCTTACTCGTGTTACTGTGGACTGAAAGACTAACAAGCAAATAAGAGGAGAAACCAAAAGAACTGATACATACCCGTCAGCTGCATATTCTCACTGTCTCCTGTGACGAAGGGGTTGAGACCAGAAGATACACTGCTGGGCTGGCCAGCTGACAAGGACACGTAGGTTTGCTCTGCCAGACTCTCATTTTTGACCGAACTGTCACTGGGCAGAGGAGCAGCTTTGTTACGATTTGCTAGGAAGCAGGAGCTTGGTGATGCGGTAAAGGTGGCTTTGCTTGCATCTGGAAGAGCAAGAGAAAACTCTTGGCGGTTGTTACCTGTGCTCATTGCACATAAATTCACCACTAGTATACTGATAGCAGACAAGCTATCTTTGGCTGATCGTTTTAAAACCCAGTGGAGCCTCCATATTTTGCATGTAGCCAATTATTACAAATATTGCTGTAGACTTGATCTTTCCAGTGGAACTGTTTGTATCATATTCCTGACCTGGTCTATATCACAGAATATCAGCTCCTTACTGAAGCCATCACAGTGAGGTTATGAATCAGATTTATTCCCTTGAAGTAAAAGTCAGCAATCATGTCAGTTGCACTAAGAGTGACTCAGGTTTGTGACACTTCATCCTAAAGAATTAACAATGGCAATTTTAGAATGCTTGAACTCTATTTTCAGATTGATATCTAGAGAAACTCATTTGTTATACTCATCAGTTCTTCAGTTTTCTGCAAACTATTGATAAAGTCAGTGAACGTTTTGTTATTCTTCAGTGGAAACCTTGACTTTACATTGTGGTTTCAAGTACTTCACCTAAGTATCCAAGGATAAGACAACTCCTATACAGGACAAACTTTTTTTTTTCCTGTACACTGAATTAAAACAGAAAGTACAGCATCTACCATCAGACAAATGCTATGCAAGTTTCTTGCAGCAAATTACAGATTTAGAGTAACAACAACCAAAAAGTTAAAGATTGATTGCTAATGTTAACTAAAAATAATTCAGCAGAACCCAGTTGAGTTTCACTGGATATTTAGGGATTAACTTAGACCAGAATTTGATTCAAATCAATACTCATTCATTTTACAGCAAAGGACCTGGAGCGTATGACTTCAAACTGTCTAACCTTGGAGAAGCCTGGTAGATGGAAAATGCTGTTTTAAATTAATTTTGTTTCTCTTCCACCTAGTAATACTGCAGACAGGTGCTAAATATGGCTCTGAAATTGTGTTCTAACCTTGCACAGATACTTGCATTTTGGTAACTTTTAATACATTCCTAGTTCAAGGTGTAATTACATATTTAAGCTTTGATAAAACCTGGATCAGGAATTCCTGCCCTTTCTGCTACTTACATGTCTCTCCATGCTTTAGCTTTTAGACCTTCAGATGTACATACAAGTGTTTGTTGCATCCAAAACCATTTCAGTGACCCAGTATATTCACGTTCCACATAAAATGTAATAAGGTAGGAACAGTAGGAAGGTGGGAATGAATTGTTGAGTGAATGGTCACAGACTTTTCAGGTGAATTTGACAATGTTGTGTATAAGTACACATTGAGGAGAAGACAGTAAGCCTGCTTCTGTTTAAAGTTAAGCAAATATGCCAATTTCTAAAAATACAAGAGTACATTTAAAAGAACTAAGCTCCAGTTACCTAAATTTTTCATGTATTTGTCCAGTAGATTCTGGAGTTCTTGTTCTTTGTCATTGTTGAACTGTGTCTCCATCGCAAGCAGGATGTACTCATCTAGTAGCATGCGGATCAAATGAAAAGAACCTTTTGGAGGAGAAAGAGAGAGAGTAGCTGAGTTATCTTTGTGACCATCTCTCACCACTCTACAAGAAGCGAGTGAAACAAACAAATAATTGTGGACTTTAAATGACCTGGCAAGACCAACAAGGAATAGTGCCTAACTTCTAGCTCTAATCTCTCTTTGCACTGGCCCACCTAGCTCAATTGTTTACTGTCCTGTAGGCTATTTGACCACTAATTACATCAAAGAAAAATACTGATGAAAGTGAGACATGCTTTATACTTGAAGAGGGCACACAGTGGAGCTAGATAAGGCCGAAGTCTGCTAGAATGCCTCTGCTCAATTTCTGTTTGCCTTGTGCTAAATAACCAGACAATTACTGATGAAGTCTTTGACCTTATTTCAAGGATATATCACATTAAAACGTGTCACTCCTTAGAGTAATTTCAAATACCCTCTGAATTTTTAATAACTAAGCTTAGGAAATTATGTACTAGATTTAAAGTAAGTTTCACTTGCTGTACCATCTTCTGCTTTTTGAGAGGTTCTTTCTGAGAGTCCCCAAAAATGTAAACATTTCTAAAGATGTACATGTGAATCTTATCTTTTAAAAGCCACAAACACTGTTGAATTGACTGTCTACTGACCCTAGAGTTAAATGAGTGGTGATCTGCCAAATTCATTTTGCTTTTATGAAAACATACCATGCACAAGAACTTCTCTACTGCAGTATTTTTTTACCAAACTGATTTGCATGTAAAACGAATAATTTAAGTCTCTGTCTCCTATACTGAAATATGCAGTTATAGTTCCATCACCATATCAAACCAAACAGAGCTTCTAGCTCTTAAATGGCAAAGCAGTTTCAAACAGCAACTCAAAGGAAGAACACTTTTTAAAAATGAAGGTGACACAGGCCACCAGCAAAATATTGCTAGCATTTAGTGTGAAATCTTAGTTTTAGCAATGTTACACAGCATTTGTGCCTTTGATCAAAGAATCTTTGGAGTAGGACAGGTTCTTCTCCTCAAGAAATAGCAGAAAGCTGTTAAGTGCTAGCACATATGTACAAATTAGGAGTGTTTTTACAAAGATCAGGTACCAAAACTTGATGCGTTGTTTAGAGTTAGGTTATGCATCACTCGAGCACCAAAAAAACTCCATTTGAGAAGGAAGTCTTGAGCCCTCTTCTTTAATGACCTCCCATTTTGCTTGCTTGCCTGAAAGAGAACAGTAAAATACTGTTAAGTATCCTAACTTGTTTTCTGTACACAGGAGAGAAGAAAGGAGAACTGAATATGCTTGAGAGTTCAAGGAGTCCTTGACTCAGGGTGATGTGGCAGGGCAGATCAAGCTGCCTGACTCAAACTGTCTTCACAGTGTTTGTCCTGAAGTGGTAAAGAAGAGCAGCATTCACCCTTTTCAGTACCACCAGAGTAGAGCTCTGACAATGTTAGATGAAGCAAACCGCCTACTGCTCAGGCTGTGCTGTGTCCTAAAGGTATATAAATTACTCATATTCTATTACTAAAGGTGTCAAATCGTTCTGTAAATACACAGGTGTACAGGGCAGAAAGAAAGGAAGAAAAAACAACCCCACCCCATGGCACTATGTTATTCCACATAAACAGGGAACAGAAACTAGTTTTTGCACTTTAATATAATCTGCAAAATACTGGCCACACTTTCTCTTACAAAATGGCATGTTTACTGTTGTAACAGTGATGCTTTCAATGCTGTTCATTTCATACTGTTGCTTTGCTCCAGCAGTGATTTGTTTTTATAGTAACATATGCCCTGTTGCTTTCTCAAACAGCAAGCAGAAAGAAGGTGCTTTGTGAGTTTGACAATAACCACTCTTTAGCATGAACAGAAGGCAGACAGCAATGGAAGGATTACATGTTCTGTAAATTATTC
This sequence comes from Thinocorus orbignyianus, assembly GCA_013400375.1. NCBI lineage: Eukaryota > Metazoa > Chordata > Aves > Ciconiiformes > Thinocoridae > Thinocorus > Thinocorus orbignyianus. Next base: position 775,030 of record VXBW01006787.1, read on the forward strand.
GTTTAAGATGAGTTAACCTAGCCTCACATCAGGATTTGCTGGCATTTCCTACCCTTAACTACAGGAAAACAATGCTAGGAACTATACCCATTAACTGCAATAATACAGTATCACATAATAGATGCTGAAGGGGAGAGTGCTTCACCTTTTCTGCCTGGGCTGTTTATCAGGAATTGTCTTCTGAAATTGGGGAATCAATTTTAGACCACAACCTTTTGGTTTTAAAATAAGTTGTGATTGCTTGGCTTGAGTGAGAGTTTTGTGCGTAGGTAAGCATGCGTGAAGACATGCTGTGGCACTGCTGCCCAGAATCATCCAAAGCTCCTCACTGTGCCGCTTATATATGACAGCAATTGTTAGGAAACTCAGAGTGCTTTAAAAAGAGAGAAATTATCACTGTCTCCTTGAAATTTGGGAAAACAGGTGAAAAAAGGAAAAATGAAGTGCCCATGGTTATTCTGTAAGTGGCAGAGTCACTTTCTGCAAGCCAGTCAAACCAAGTGCACTGTCTCCTCCTCTTCCATCCATTCATTCCAAGATGCTCCCTAAAATGATGGATTTCCAGATAGAACAAGACCTGATGAGAAGTCCAGTGTTCAGCTACTAGCAAGCAATGTGTAACATTTTATTCTTCTAGTTTACGTTCATTACAGTCATGTTATTCTAAGCTATAGTGCAATCATTTATATATAACTACATGCATATAAAATACTTGTGATTATAAAGCATCTTGTAAATCAGCGAGGAAAAAAATCCCATTGAAACACCGAATTACTACATTAAGCACCTTATAAAGCTACAAAACTATATCTTCCATCCTCGTCTGTAGGAATCCTTCTGCAGGTTAGCTACTCCTGAATTCACCTGCTACATGAACTTACACCACATGCAGTACCATTCAAATGCCATGAAAGAAAGAATTGCTTCTCTAAGGAACAACTTTTGCTCATCTGACTGCGAAACACCCCTGTGATTCTGCAAGCACAGCTAAGGTGGATGAGTGTCTTTCATGTACAGTTTATGACTTTAATGTTTTAGTTATGATACTTCTCTAGTTTGTAACACACATAACGCACATCAACAGAACTCAATACAATCAGTTAGAACGGCACCAAATGAACAACTTCCCTGTTGCAATAAGGGGATGGGAGCAGAGATGAGAATCCCATATGGGAAACCAATGGGACTGCAAAGGTGAGGGACTGTGTAAGGAGTAAGGGGAGTAGGATGTGGTCTTGTGTCAAGCAGAACATTTGAAAGGTACCTTGATAACCCTTTGCTCAACCACAGTATCCAACCATTCAATAAATGATTCCACAGTGGCATTCTTCTTTAGAAGGTCCTTCAGTTCTTGGAACACTGTAATAGAGTCATCTACCATGTAAAAAGGAGAACATATCATTTCATGCTATTCTGAACATGAGAAAAAGTCACTCACCAGCTATATGACAATATTGTAGCATGGAAAAGAAAAGCAAAGAATTAGAGCACCGAAGAAATAAGCAATTCCCCAGTAAAGCAAGCAGACATGCATCCATCGCACATACATATTTTAATTACTTAAGCATTGCAGTGATACAAGTTGTAAGACAATGAAGCATAACGAGAAAATAGAAGCAAAAAACCATTCTGGTATTTTCCATTCCTTTTGAGATTCAGCCTTGAAAATCTTGCTATTACTAAATTTAGTAGCAAAGCTTTATCTGTAATGTGGCAGATAGGTATACTGTCTTAGGTTTCCCTTATATTTCACAAGTTCCTCACAACATAATGCAAAGCTAACTTCCTCAATTCCCATTTTCAAAAAAGGGTCTGAATGACCAGTTATTTCTCTTCCCTTTGTCCTTTTTTAATAAATGTGAAAGAAGACAAAGAACAAAATAGAAAACAATTACATAAAAAAGTAGAAAATGGGCAACTCAAATGAAAATGCAAACAGGATTGTGAACCATTAAAGAGAACAAACTTTCATGATCAAAGTAGTAATATTTAGAGGACAACACATTGTTATTGTTCTTCTTTCAGCTTTTCAAACTCTGATCAACAGGGTTCCTATGACAAAAGTTATTGTTTTAATAGAGAAAATGGCTGTATCTTTTCTTCAACAACATGTATATATATGAATATTAAGAATCTTAAAATCTGTACTTTATTCCACCCTACTTGGTGTATGAAAATAGGTGTTACACTTTATAGAACATTATGTATTTTTTCAAAGATTTCAATTTCACCAAAATAAAAGTATTCATACCTCCCCCAAAAAGTAAACTAGAACAAATATCCATTAAATTAAGCCATAATGATATAGAATTTTTGAGACATATTTCAAGAATCAATCTGTGTTAATATCTGCGCTAATATCCGCATATGATTATTACAAAACTTCAAAAAAGGTTTTATTACACTCGACAACTGACACGTAAGTGATTTTTTCAGCAATCATTTAAAGTCATCTAGTTGGGATGATTTCTAAGCGCAAGCTTCTGTTCTTGTAGGACACACTAGGGCAACCAATTGGTTTTCCTATGCTACTGAAGTTAACACTGAGCTAGGTTAGAGAAGGCCACGTCTACATGTCCCTTTTCCCAGTTCATCCCCAAATAGACGAGTGTGGCATGGAATGAAAGAGTGAATTACTTTTAATGATACAAATATAGCACCGTGGACTTACATTCACTGTAGACCTCCCCGTCAGAGTCTGTGCTCCCTGAGACTGCAAGGAGAGCCTGAGAGCCAATACTATTCAAATCAACTTTTTCAATATCTGACACCATGGAATTCACCACATGTTGGTCAAAAAGAGCTGGCCGAGCAATCTGCAAGAGAAGGCAAGGTAAAATGCCTGGACCTGTCATGGTTTAACCCCAGCTGGCAGCTAAGCACCACACAGCCGCTCACTCACTCCCCCGGGAAAATCGGAAGAGTAAAAGTAAGAAAACTCATGGGTTGAGATAAATACAGTTTAATAATTTTTCTAAAAGAATATTATTGTTGTTGTTGTTGGTTTTGTCATTATAAAGAAAAGGGAAAAAAAAATAACACTACAGAAAAACACAACCCAAGAAAGGCAACTGATGCAAATGAAAACAATTGCTCACCACCAACTGACCGATGTTCAGCCAGACCCTGAGCAGTGTCCTCCCTGCCAATCTCCACAAAAGTTTTATTGCTGAGTGTGACATCNCACTCACTCCCCCGGGAGAATCGGAAGAGTAAAAGTAAGAAAACTCATGGGTTGAGATAAATACAATTTAATAATTTTTCTAAAAGAATATTATTGTTGTTGTTGTTGGTTTTGTCATTATAAAGAAAAGGGAAAAAAAAATAACACTACAGAAAAACACAACCCAAGAAAGGCAACTGATGCAAATGAAAACAATTGCTCACCACCAACTGACCGATGTTCAGCCAGACCCTGAGCAGTGTCCTCCCTGCCAATCTCCACAAAAGTTTTATTGCTGAGTGTGACATCATACAGTACAGAATATCCCTTTGGTCAGTTGGGGTCAGCTGTCCCAGCTGTGTTGCCCACCAACTTCTTGTGCCCCCTCAGCCTACTCGCTGGTGGGGCAGTGTAAGGAGCAGAAAAGGCCTTGGCTGTGTGTAAACCCTGCTCGGCAGTAACTAAAAGATCCCTGTGTTACCAACACTGTCTCCAGCACAAATCCAAAATACTGTCTCATAACTCTATTAAAATTAACTCTATCCCAGCCAAAACCAGCACAGACCCATATCCAGGGATCACCCGAATAACTCCTCAGAGAAGAACCACATTCCATTTACTTTTCTTATCATGGCTGGGTTTTTTGTAGATCAGATGAGATAATGTTTCCCTTCCATTAGACTTCTAATGGTCTTCTATTGTGCCTTTCTGAGAGACCATCTTCAAGATGTCACCCACTTCCATCTTAGTATTTATGAAAGAGAAAACTAAGTCAAGATGGATATATGGTGCATCTACAGTTCTCCATGAGGTCTACCACTTCAAAGTCCAAGCTGTTAGCACTTAAGTTCCATAAAATGCATTGTATCCTTTTCTATTATCTACCAGATCATCACATGGAGGTGCCTCCTAATTGCAGATACCTGTAGCCTGCCAACACAGCCTTGGAGCCCTCAGCTTCCTGTCACTCACATGTTTTCCTTTGAGTCAAAACTTAATAAGAAAAGAAAGCAAACCTTTCCTAGGCAAGAATGACCATCTGATATTTTCCATTTTGGAACTCAAACAAATACTCCTGTATTCCACTTTGATTGCCAAAAGTTCCCAGGATAGTAGTTCATTATAACCCTGGTCCTTTCTTTCTTTTTTACAACAAAAGTTTGAAGTTCAGGTCAGATCTATTCAGGGTTGCTTCCTTCTTGCATGGTTAGAACTACGAGATATTACACTTCCATGGTCAAAGTTGAACCTTCAAAAAATAATGCATTATATCTCATAGCAAGAGCACCAGCAAGGTGCACTGAATGCAACTGACAATTTTTTAGATGTTGTTGTGGGTTAACCCCAACCAGCAGCTAGAAATACACAGCTATGCACTCACAACTCCTCTGCTTTTTCCCTACCCTCAAGAATGGTGGGGAGAAGAGGAAAAAAAAAGGAGAAGAAAGGGAGAAAAAAAAAAAAAATCTCATGGGTTAAGATAAAGACAGTTTAAGGAAAACAATAACAGATAACAATAATAATAACAACACAGGTCACACTCATCACCCAGTGAATTGGCACTGTCCAGAGCAGCGATTGTGGATTACTGCTCTCTGGCTGATCCTCATTTATATACTGAGCATGATGGAATATTCCATTGGTCATTCCATCGTTCTGTTTATGCTTCTATGGCAAGCTGAAAAAAAATCCTTGAATAGTGTAAACTTAGCAACAGCTAAAACCAATAGGTATTATTGATATTCCTTTCACAGGAATCATAGAAAGAAAACTAAATCTTTCCCAGCTGCAACTGAGACAGATGTGTTGTCTTCTTCTCTTTACCTGTGCTAGGTGTAGAAATGATGTCTGTCGTTTCAGGGAGGAAACAAATCTTCGTGCAATAGGCAGTTTCTTATCTGTCAGGTTTTCTGGTAGATTTTCCAAAGAAGAAATAACCCACTGTTCCCAGTTTTTTGCAAAATTTCTTATATCTGCCAGCAAACTATAGGAAAAATATGTGGTTTAGAGAAACACCAATAAAAATTGTCTTGCATTATTTTAAATGATTGGGCTTCAATCTATGATTAACAGATTCCTGGACTCCTCAGGTGTCACCAAAAAGAAACAGGAAATGACCAATAACCAAAAGGCTAAAGTTGACTATATACTGATCTGCACTTCCTCTGAGAAAAATTGTAAGCCATTTGCCAATTTAAATAGGCTGAAAAACACTAGCTTTAAGAATAAACTCTAAGAAATTCAAGAACCACTAAAGCTATATGAAGCTAAAGGCCTTTAATCAGAAGTAAAACCCCAAGCATGATGCTCTTCAAGGGAAATGAAAGATAAGAAGTTTCAGAGGGAACGTATAATAATCCTCTTATTAATATCTTGTTGAGAAAATGCTTAGATATCATAGTGATGCAGGGGATACAAACCCAAAAAGTATTCTAAAAAAAAAAGGTAACAATTATTTCTGCTTAAACACCACAAATACGTTTGCTTCTTTTTTTCATATTCTAGGGCTTCAGCGCAGAAGAAACCTATTTCAAAATATCCAGCAAGCCAGTAGAATGGGACATTAAAATACTGTGTCATATTTTAAGGTTGTTCTAGAGCTGTCATCAGACCTGACGTTATTTTACCGTACATACCCCACTGTTCCAAACACGAGCATAAATGCTGAGAGAAAATTTCTTGAGGATATAGAATTCATGCTATTTACCTGTAATATGCCTAATAAACAGAATATAGCATTTCAAATACCTACCTCTCTGGCATTTCTTGCATTGTTGCAGGGATAAGTACATCTGTAAGGACCTTCAAAAAGGTAACAGAAAATGATATCAAGCTCCCACTGGCCATTCATTGATTTGTGTCTTTCTTGGCTACTTAGATTGCAAAGTGATAAAGACAGGAAAATTATACAGAATAAAGTCATTCAACCTATTGTCCAGATGTTTATATACCTAGATTTCTCCCACTGTGATTAGATAGGTACGTATGAGACATTTATGTACCTAGATAGCTCCAACTCTTAAAGTATGCCAGCACGCCAGTAAAACAAGAAAATGCTATTGCTTATGTCTTACAGTAAGGAAATCAGTAGAAGTGAGATGCATAAACACTTTATCTTTTCTAGCATCACATGTGTCTCAGTAAAGCACATACTTAGGCACCTCCCAAGTCCTCGGGTGTTATTAGCCACTTGTCTCTTCTTTCTGTCATACTGGATGTGGCACTGAGGGTGTTCATAGTTTAGGACCAATCCCCTATAGCTAATTGAAGTATGTTTTGGCCAAAAAATTGTGCCATCTGGCATGCCTTCTGGGAATGTTATCAAAGAGGGCAAAATTAGCCTGTATCCCAAAAATCTGTTTCCACTACTAATGTAAACGGTTTGATAACACCACAATAAAACTCCTCCTTCTTTCTGGCAGCTGTGCTGCCAAGAATATGTAACATGGTTATAAGTGAGAAAGTGAGAGACAAAGGAGAGGCATAATAGTAAATTCATGAACTTCTGAGAAATTCTGTCTTACTGAATTTGTACTTTAGTACCCCTGTAATATTTCTTCATCTGTCGCACTGAATATTTACTACAAATAAAGATAATATTGGATCTGTTGGGACAGCACATTTAGAGCAGGAAAAAACTCATAAACTCAAGGTACAATATGACTTCTACGAGTAAATGACGTGTAATGTCTCATCTGCAGGGTAGAAATCATGATTTTGATGCTAATCACCTTCAGTTTACTAACTAAAACAACTCTTCTTACTTTACAGCTTGATATGCTTCTAAGAAATACATATTTTCATATTTTCAGGATTCCCCCCGTATCTTTGTACAGTTAAGAATAACAGATAGATGACAATAAGATACACAGTGCTAAACAGCCCCAAGTCTTTTCCTTTCACTGCTCAGTGTTTACTGTTACACCAATAATTGTTTCTTCCCATCGAAATGTCGAGAAATGCTTTATAAAAAGGATGACAATCCTTCCGCATTTATATGGCATATCCTATCAGAGGAACTTAAAGTACTTTGCAGCATTTAATTAATGTTCCAATCATGTTTTCCAAATTAAAAATTCAAGAAACTTTGGTGGCATTATTCTATTTTTTCCCCAGTGCTCTATTGCTTAATCCTGACCTTGCAATGCTCCTTAGTTCCAGTTAGTTTCAACTGTTTGTGCAGTCATGCTATGAACCAGATCAAAGAACTCATACGGCACAAAACCTCTGCAAAACCAATGTTCCTTTGATTTTTGATATTTTTTTTTTAAAAACACAAACCAGTTCAGAGTGCAGTAATTTTACCGGTCCATCTAGCAGCATAGGAACAAAAACTAAGTGTAGAAACCAGGAGAGGCAGGAATATTTTAACCTAGTATTGTTCCAGCTCTGTAATAGGAAACCATGGCCTGACATAACCTGTGAGTAGCAGATTCGCATGTGGAATCACCTCCCTGATCTGCCACAAACTCTTTGCTGGTAGAAATTGCAATAATCTTTTAAAAACAAACAAGGCTTCAGTTTTCATCCAGGCTTTATTTAGTCAGCCTTGTCCACGAAGCACATTCAAGCAAGTAGGTCACGATTTCATCATTAGTGTGCTGCCTGAAGTCACACATCAAGCGTGCAGCAGAGCCAAGACTGGAGTTCAGTTCTTACATGAGTCATTTGTATGTGCTTGATTTCAATGGAATCTTTGCTGATTTACACAGGTGAGAGGAGGAAAACAGTCTTGTCATTCTGTAATTTTAACTTCAACGCTGTCTTTACACAAGCAAAAGCTGTAGTGAGATTGAGATCACCCATGTAGCTAAATGCTCAACTTACCTTATACAGTATTGAGTCACAAACACAGAAGATGTCAACAATGATGGGGTTCTCAAGCAAGGGAAGAAGATGGTCAGGCATTCCTTGCCAAAAATGTAATAAGAAATGCTGAATCTAAAGGAGTGGGAAACAGATTCGTTAACATAAATAATGTTTTCTTGGCTCCCTGTGCATATATACCAAGAATGTGTGTTCAAACAGCCTTACCTCTTCAAAGTTCCCATTAATTGCATTGTCAAGGACACATTGACAGTGTGTTTTGTACATCATGATAAGAGTATCTACCTATTTTGGAAGAAAGAAAGATTAAGCAGAGTTTCTAAGCCCTCTCCTTTATTAATACAGCAATCTAGGTTTCTGATTTCTGAAGTTAGTATTTAAATATAGAATAAAAATTGTATTACAATGCATATTTACAAATAGGCAGTCTGTATATCCAGAAGTGATGAGATGGTCACTCATCTCTAGTTTTTATTGACATCTTTAAGTCTCAATGCTGTTGTCGGAAATGAAGTATCTGAATCTGTATATACTGTGAAAATGTGGATACAGCTAAGGTAATAGCTAGACTAGTCAGGCAGAAGCTAAGATTAATCCCAAAGAGTAGTGCAAGTTAATCATTAGGCTACTAGAGGCGTCTATGAGTGTTCTGAAACATCATCTAGTTGGACAAATGAGAAAATAGCTGCCAGTCATTTGGTCAAAGTTTAATCACTACCTTGCACGAACTGAACTTTAAAAAGCAGAACTCCCTTTCATCTCATCAGGCTAATTTATCTGAGTGGAGTGTTCCCTTATTTTAATAACTGTGCAGAGACTTTGCAAAAAACCAGTAGTAAACTTTTAAGTTTGTAGGGAATTATAAAACAAGAATTTTGTAAAATATTTTAAGGAAAGGAAAATGCTAGCAAAACCATTCTTATGGTCCAGAAAAACAGAAAGTTTGTTACAGTTTGTGAACTTCTCTGGAAAAATAATACCAGATTTTTTTATCTCGTTGATCAAAACTAGATTGACCAGATTAATTGATCTAGTACCACCTTATTTCAGCAGGTTCAGCACACAGATTTTTTCGAAAACTGACCTTGCTGGCTTTCAGAGCTGCTTCTGTAACTACGTACCTTTGAATAAAAACAGCAAAGGGTAGGATTCAAGAATATTTTAAAGAGTTTGGTTGGGTTTTTTTTAAGGAATTGATGTAAGTTTCAAGTTTGGGTAAGTTTCCTTCAGAAACATAAAAAGCAGAAATATATCAATCTATATTATTATAAACTGCTACGTTTATGGACTCTCCAGAGATTTTTGTTGCATGCAATTTCTTAATTTAGTAGAGGAGTCAAACTTCATGTATGGGTTCTCTTCAAGAGAGTACCTAAATATCTTAGGTTCAATAACCCTTGGTCAGATAATCTGAAGGAGGGGAAATACAGTAATGAAATAAAATAGCAAATAAGAGAAAAGGAATGAGGACAGAGCAGCAAGGAAAGAAAAAGGGACCACATACATAAATTAGTCTCTCTTCCCACAGTCTCTTCATAACTCCATGAGTCTGACCCTAGACAGAGTCAGGTGCTGCACTCTCCTGTCCTCTGGTCCCAACAGAGCAATTATGTGTTGCTGACCCAAGAATGAAGGCAAAATGAATTACATCCTTTTCCTCATTGTTGGAGTGGTAAAAAATCAGTTTTGCCTACACTGCAGTTTTGGGTCTGCAAGGAACCTCAAACACTCTTCAGATTTAAAATGTTATAAGAATATACATGACAGATGTCCATTGGCTTTGATGGAGTCTATAGCAGCAGGTGATGCACACTGCCGAGTACACCAGTTCTTGGCCTTTCTTTAGGAACTAAGATCTCTGTACTACAGATGGCTACTTTTGTTTTGCTCCTCGCAACAGGAATCCTAGGTTTCACTGCTTTCACAGAAAAAAACTTAAGAGGGCTCATAAAACAAAAAAGCTTTGAAGCAACATATGTCAAGACAATGACCAATTTGACCTGTACTGGAGGCTAAACTGGAGAGTTCACAATGCGTACCAAAAGACTTCTAGCCCAGTTCAGGGGTGTAACAGACAGTAATGTGACCAGAAACAACACAGACAAGCAGTCAAAGACATAAAACATACGTCAGCAACACTTCTAACTGAACAAGATTGAGCATTTAGGATGAGCAATACTGAGGATCAATTTGAGGAACAGAATTTTACTACTTTCAAAAAAAGACACACATAGGCTCAGATTTTCAGTTTCCTTCCAAACAATTAATGAAAAAGAGTAAAGTTCATCTAATTATTTGTTGTGAATTATTTGCTCTGATCTAATCAGAACAAAATTTACCTTAAAACCAAAGGCATTTGGAGTGAACACAACTTCTCAGTTATTTGTTTGTTTTACTCTCCTCGTCTTACATACCATCAGTTTGTAAAATACTAGGTCAGTTAATAGGTAAATAATTCAACCACCTTTCCAGTGGAAAGCCAGTTAATCGGTGTTAGTAAAGGTTTGCCCCCTCTATAAATCAGTCACCTCTGTTTGATTATGGACATTTCTGGCTCTTTCATGTCAATACCTCAAAGGCTAAGATATGAAGAAACATTCTGTGGTAATTTTTGATCTGTAACTTGGAAGAGAAGAAGCTCACGTTTTACCTTGTCTTTAGAAATGCACCCTTGAAGCAAAAGGTGTTGAGCACTTGGAAACTCTGGGAGGAGTGTTCCAGTTTTGGAACTCAGAGAATATTTACGAGTGAAACCACCCTGAAATGAAAAGATGAAAACCAGGAAAATTTAAATAGCTGATATAGATTCAACTGAAACCAACAATACATGCTAAACTTGTATAATATCTGATGAGTCTCTCAATGTTCCAGAACATTTAAATTCAGATAATCCTTCTGAAATATTGATGCTTATCTAAATCTGGATTCCAGCTCAGGAAGGTAATTAACTATGTGCTTAAATCTCAACTCCACCAAATACAACTTTCAGAATAATTTGAGACACATTACTTCATGGAATTCTACAAGCTTGGAACTTAATCTGTGTTTAAAGTAGAATACACTCTGTTGCTCTCCCCTGTAGTACTGTTACATCCTCAGGGAGACCCGAAATTTTATTTAATGAGTATCTTTCTAGTGCAAGGATCTAGGGTACTGGTGATATTATTGTTCTCCCTCACTGTCTTCCTGTTCTGATAGCATGGCAACAGTGATTTTAGATTACTATGGTATCACTATTTTGGTTTATCATAAAGTTTGTTAATGTTTTATAGCATTATGGATGTCACGGTGTATAGGGTCTATGGACACTTCAAGACTATGTATTTTTTATCTCTCTCTCTCTGATTTTGGCAGGTGTGACATGAACGCCCAGAAAATATCTTCCAGTCCTGTATCCTATTGTATCAAAACAGGTATGCACATAAACACATGTACCTAGAGACTTGTAGGAATAAGGAAGGATACTGAGCTGTATGCCCTCCTTGGACATGCCACTGATTTTAGCTGCCTTCCTCCTGCTCTCTTGAAATGGCTAAGAGTTTGGCCGTTCACCTCAGAGGGACTAGACTCGGTTCTGTGAATATTTTTGGAGCATTTTGCTTTTGTCCATAAGGGAAGAATAAAACTATGGTGGGTAGTATAGGCACACACACGTCACAGATCTACACAATATAAAAAACCCTGTACAGAAGGTCAGACGCAAAGTTCCAAGTCCAGGATCACAGACTGAGCCTGTAAAGAGGAAACGCAGTTTCAAGGGGACTTAAAAGAAGGGAATAAATTTTTTCCCTTGATAAATCTTTAGCAACAAAAAAGGGAGGGAAAAAAGCATCTATTAATGTGATCACAGTTTCATATCTCAGTAAGAGTGATAGCCCCAGTCATTTAGTGTTCTACAGTTACTTTATTGAGGAACAGTCAATGCTGACCTGGAGACAAGATAAATTTCTCCTGAATTATCCTAAATTCTGCCGATCTGAGAGTTCCTTGCATTTCTTAAGCCTCTTTAGCTTGTGACATCTGAAATATCATAGACACATCTTATACTAGTTACAAACCACAAAAAGATCTTGAATAATTATGAGATTCTAGGCTTTGCAGAGATGGGATTGAAGGATGAAGCAACAAGCAGACTCATATGTGCAGATGCTAACCATGAAGCAATATACAGTAAGTCAACTCTTGCTTAGACTCCTAACATAATACTCTCATGAAATTTGATTTAGTCTACTTCTCATTAAGGCTGAGCAGCAATATTCTGTAATGATAGTGTTACTGTCCTTATATTTATAATGCATACGTTATTCTCATGAAGCTTTCAAATAATACAACTAAGACAAAATCCTCAGAAGCAACGAAACCCATGCTGTGGTTCTGCCCTTACTGACCGAATTGCACTTATTCTCATAGGATTGCATTCAAACCTAGAGACTACTATTTGGCTGAAACCCTTTATTCCATTTTTGCCCACTCACTCTTTATGCCAAAGCAGTGTACAGAGCCTTGAGTAGGCTTTCTGCATATTCCTGCAATAAATCCATTACTTCTGTGCAGATTCCCTTTGTACTGATGGATGGAATTTATGACCATGCACTAGGCATTTCAATGGTACTTGGCCTTTTCCTACCCTTTTGTATACAGTCAGATTTCACTGAAATGGGAATAGCAGGTATATAGTGAAATGTAGAGTGTAAAAGTATGCAAAAGGCAGTATTTTCATATCTATATGTTGACTCACCAAGCAAAGGTCAGTTTCAACTGAAATTCTCTCAAATACTGAATTCAGAAAACTATAGCTCTAACTGAATTATTCACCATCTATACATCCCTATTTTTATAGGGTGATATGTCTGGCAAAACAGACAGCAAGGAATCAAAGCATACATTATGTAAACACACTTTGCCTGTGCTATCAACTATTCAACTACCTACAAAGCTCTAAGTCAAAGAAATTGCAGAAATCTAGAAACATTAGTACTACTTCATGTCAATATTTTTGGAGTTTTATAATTGTATATCAGTATCAGGAGGTTTTTTTTTTTTTTGTTTTCTTTTAATAACAGGAGTAATCTCAATGATTTTATTACGCAATTACCCATGAAATATATTAAAAGCTCTGATTAAAAGGGATTAGTTCATTTAAAAGAAGGCAGTGATGGTGGTGGGAGGTTTAAGAGAAGACAATCTGTAGTGTTTTTTACCTTGCTAATGGACTTATATGACTGTGCCTTAGTTCTAGACTTAATATTTTAACTCACTGCCACTTGCCCTTTCAATTTAATGCCATCTGTTTCTAATGGCCATTTAACATTAAGATAATGACAGTAATATTATCTGCCTAATTAACCATGCAGACTCTAATGGTGCACTAACTGGTTTAGATAAAAGAATTTGCTGATATCTCCCCCTACAGAGAGAATACTAGAAAATGTGATAAAACATACCAGAAGTAAACAGTGTCCCTGGCACTCAATAAGTGTTCATTCAAATGCCATTTACTCAGTATATTTAGACAATCAGTGCTTTAACATCTTTTCAATGTCTTTATGTTCCTACCGAGAATTACACATTATGCAATCATTGTAAATGTTTCTGGAATAACTAATTGCATGTACTTTCCAGCAAATGAATAAGGATATATAGCCTGTTCACTTTAATGGAAAGTATATTGCCAAATTTTCAGTTTGCTGGGTTTGTTAAAATTCAGGTTTTGACCATGAAAGTTTTTTTTTTTTCTTTTAAGACCTTGTTGAATAATTTCAGAAAACACAGAGCTAGGCAATCAAAACCTTATATCAATGTGCCCTTTTCTCACTTATTTCTACCAACTTCTCTGTGATTCTTTTTCTGGGAGGACCAAGGTATTGAGCTTTGGGGCAGAAACAAGACAGGTGAACGAGACTGTAAATTCCCAAACAGACTGGGGATGCCACATCAGAGATGGAAGTAAACGTGCATTCATTTATGCCAAGGAAACCAGAAATTTTCCATTCCCAAACTCAGAAATAATGAATACTGCAGTAGCGCTTGTGAATATGTTGAGAATATCCCATAGCATAGCACTATCTTTTTTTTTTTCCAATAAGACAGCTGATTATCTAATCAGAGAAAATTCTAATCTATCCGAACCTCACTAAAATACTTGACATGGTGTCACCATGGGAAATGATTAGTTATACCAGTGAGAATGAGGATTAGTACGAGAATGTAAAATGTTTAAGAAACTGACTCTAGCTAAAGTGCTAACAAGTTGTGTTGACAGGGAAACTACTAGGCTGAAAAGGGATTGAAGTGAAGATTCTCACAGATTAGGCTTGGGTCTGATCTCATTGAACATTTCACAGACTAAACTGGCTGACATGAGCTAGCGAAGTTATAATAAAGAAGATGACCAAGAGGTCATGTAGAAAGCGTTGGAGGGCTTTGAAATAATGGCAATAAAGGGGTGAAAATCAATAGAGCAAAGCTACACCCTCAGCGACCAATAAGACTTTCTGCTATCAGCTAGGAGTTGCTTATCTGGAAATGAAAAAGGCAAAATACTTGTGCTGTGTATCAGTTGATCTCTGAGGGTATATTTAGTCTGGTAAATTAAATGGTGTCAGGGCATGTTCCTAGGCAATACTGGAACAGTATTACTCAGAATGGCCTCTGGGAGTCTTTTGGCTCATGCCAATTAGCAGTTTCCCAAACAATTTCTAGTTGTGCTTCTCCAGTTACTGCATCCTAGGTTCTTCTCTCCCTGGCAATCTGGCTGATACGTGCCTGTTACTTTGGAGGTTCAGGACTCAATTAACATGGATGCAGGCTGTTTCATGCCAGTTGAACTCAGTGTCAAGAGAACAATCCTGCAAGCAATCCTTAACCCTTAATGTGAAATTATCCGTAATTTTCTAGGATTAATATGACCAGAATGACAGTGACTATACCACAGTATACAGTAGTCAAAATGTACGTGACCTGTGGGGGAAAACCCCCTAAGCAACAAACAAAAAAACCCCACAGTTGTAGCATTTGTCAGAAGGGATATATCCAATGGAGACATATCACTCACAAGACGGTATGATTTTTTTCCTAGAAAGATATTGAAATTGAAACAAGTACAGTGAGAGGCTGTAATCAGTGATCAGAAGTGACTAAAAGCTGCTGCTTGTTCCATCTAGCGAGCAAAAGCAGAGAAAAGACGTATCACAGGGAAACACTATGAAGAGCAAAAAATTGAGAAAGAATCCTGACCAGGAGATATAAAATTAAGCTAATTAAAAAAAGTAATCTTCTGGCTTCCAATCAGACAAACGAGAGCCTGAAAAAGCTGTCCTGCAAAAGTAATGGATGCAAAAACTTAAGCTTGATTCTTTGCTTAAGAGGGTCTGTTATGAACCTCTGTGGCTATTTGGAACTGGACTGGAACAGGAAACCCAGAAGGTGCCTTCCAATCTTATTTTCTTTTGAATATTTAGAGGAGCAAATACTCAGCCTCATGAAAAAAAAAGGTTATGCAGTCTAATCTTTAACAAAAAAAATACTAATGTAATTTTCAAAGAAATGAATGTGAAGAAAACCACAGGCACATAATATTTGGATTGAAACAGAAGTGAAAGAAAAGACTACAGCACTTACCTCATTCTTTAACTTGCTTCCAGAGAATCTTTGGAAAGAAACACATTTGATTATTTTTTCATAAGTAGAACATTTTTAGAGTTTATATATGTACATATAAAATGGGTATATAAAATAGAAAAAAATATCCTATTTCTCCAAATGTAATTATAATAAAAATTACGCTTTTTTTCTTAACTTCTTCAATTGGTTTTCAAGTGCCTGAGTATGTCAGGAAACCAGCTGATGTCTTCCAAAATATGATTCAGATCACTGATCAAACAATAAAGTACAAACCTCGTTTTCGTTTTTTCCTCTGGGTCTTTGCAACTTTACAAATATCTAAAGGGTAGCATAGGTGCAAGTCCATAAGGTCTTTATGAGGAAACACATAAAGTTTTTCACACATCTGAGTAAATTCAGAGTAGAAAAAATATATCTAGAATTTACATTTCCCAGGAAAATGAAGGAATCACAGTGATTTCCCATTCTTTTTCACCACAGTATTATTTTGATGCAGTTGAAATGCATTTCTGAGATCAAAGATTCATTAACTGTCAAAAATGTGTTGCAACATAGTGAATGTCCTGTTAAGAGTCCAATTCAGAGATCCCCAGTGAAGTCACTACACTATTAGACAAATCTTCAGTGCAGAAATTAGAAAGCACACATTTTAAATTGTAAGTGCTTAACTGGAGAATGTGTAATGATCGAGATTCTAATGGACCAGCATCCACTGCTGATCGATTGCTCAAGGACAGACATTTACATGAAGAGGACACTGGCTGACATAAAGCTGAGGAGTAAGAGTGATTATATTTCCGTAAATGAAAATCATTGTCTTTCAGTCAATTTAATGAGAAATTTGTTCAAGATAATTCTGTATTATGAAAGAACCTCATCTCGCTGTGTACCAGCAACATCCCCTCAGATCTAAATAAATACTGGACAAATAACTGATATATTTGAGTCCATTACACCTTAAGTTCTGCAGATTCTTAAGGAGAGATCCCTTCTTTTAAGCATCATTGGTAACGTGACCCTCAATTTTCATACTTGTCCTATTGTTTGGAAAAAATCTTTATGAGTACAACCTAAATCTGCCAGCAGCTGAACTTTCTGTGTGATTATAAACTCATTTATTCCTTTCCTTTCTCAGAACCTCCACTTACGCTGCTGTAGACAATGAAAGCTGTCATTCAAGCCATATGTGAACAGAGACATTTGTTTTACGAACTATTAATCTTTGGCAAACCAACAGGCAGCTATCGTAACGTATTGATCCTGCTAGCTGTCCCTTAAATAAATATAATTAGAGCTTCCTGGGTTAGGTTTAAACTGATATTAGCCAGTCAAAGGACCTGTAAATATTAATCTACGCTGACCCCTCCCTCCTGCCCACAGGTGCCAGCTTCACACCATTCTCCAGACGTTTCATAATGGGAAGCTGTCCTGGAGAAAGAACTCAGAGGGTGACAAACAAGCAAACAAAATGGGACAAGCGTTCTGGAAATGGTGTTTTGCTGCCTTACATGAAATTGAACAAATCCTCTGCTGGTATAAGTCGATCGCAGCTGGGCCACACTGGAAGACACCAGCAAAAGATCTAGATCATCCTCTTAAAACAAAATTGATGTCTTTAGGGAGCAAACTGGTACTAAAATCTAGGAATGACAGACATTGAGATATGCAGCAATACTAGCTCTGCTATCAACAGAAATTAGCATCCTACAAATACTTTCCAAAGGGGAGGTTAAGGTTAGATCCCTGTCTAAGTCTCAGAAGTTACATTGCTGTACCTGGTTAGGCCTTTTCCAGAATAAACAGAGTGGTAGTACGCACTGCTTTCTTTAATGCCAATTCCGTAATAGTGATACCTATGGGGAAAAAAAAAAAAAAAAAAAAAAAGAAGAGTGCTTAAGAGTGACATGTCACATAAAGCAAATTGTCAAATTGATTTTCAATGCTTTCTGAAAACTTTTCTAAACAGTATTTACCAATTCCTTTCACCAACACGGAACAAAATCTGGTCTTACAGAAAACTGCGTTGTCATGATTTGACCTAAATTTAAGTTTATGATTTTTACAATTAAAACATTTTCTCTTTTACAAGAATGTAGCTGGAACAGCAAATCTCCTATAAATATGTTACATCTCTTTTCCCTAATGTGCATTTTCTTTCATTTTACCTTGCTGAAAAGGTGCTGGGTTTGATCTATCACCCTTACTTTATCAAGCTTACCACTGTTACATTTAGACAGTCCCACAGAGCACTCTTCAGTCAAAAATTACTCACCAGTGTACCCTGTAAACTAGTGTTAAGCCACCAATTCATTCATTCTTCTCTCAGGTCACAGGCCGACCAAACCAGCCGAATTATTTAGCTGCTTAAGCTGTTCTCATACACATTTGTCTCTTGCTGCTCTCCTGGAGGTTACTACTGCCAACTGAGCTTGAAGAAGGAAACGTGCCTATTGCTCAGCATCTTCAGTGCTGAGCCCAAGGCCTTAACCCAAGACATCAATGAGGGTGGGTGGGTGCTAAGAAAACTGGCTGTGCAGTAGGTACGTGCTGCTTTCCACTGATTTTGCTACAAAAGAAGTGACCTTGAGGAGAAGGGCAGGAGAGCAAGCTGGGGGCAGCTATTTCTTGCCGGCCATTGCAAAGTTTGCTTGTGTTCATCTATCAAAGGTGATAGGCCCTGTCTTACAAATTCCACTCAATAGATTTTCAACCTGATTGTGTTAAACCAAATTTATCTAAGAATGTTCGGGACAGTATACTCAGGATCATTTGCTTTTTATTAAAGTTAGCTTGAAAACACTACGGCAGCTGGTTTGACAGAACTGCTTTGAAGTAACACTTGTCCTTCAAGTACATTGCGTGTAAAGCAAGCCTAACACAAGGGTAATTCTCGGCAACACATTGCATCAATTTCACAGAAATACCTCAAAAGCTTGAAGAAATTCACTCCTAAGATGCAAAGTCCCCCGCAAATAATTCATAGAACACACAAACAGAAGTTTTCAGCTCATCTCTGCTGTTTCAGGTGATACTCATTAAAAAAATCGCAGTCTTACTGTTTGTCCTTGCATGGGAGAGTCACAGATAAGAACAAAACCCTCAAATGCTTTATATTTACAAAGCCGACCAAAAGTATTACATACAAATGATATTTAAGAAAATGTTCATTAGGGTGATATATTTGCTTAGCCCGGGTAACTTTGAAAATCTCAGCTGAAATTGTCATTCTGTTTCTGTTGTGTGCTTTCAGGATTTTAAAGCCGAGAAATGTGACACAAAGGGGCTGCTGTTCAACACCAGAGCTTTTACTCTTTGCTGAAATTGATGAGTCCACATAACATCACTAAATCACAGGGACACCTGGTGACTCATAGGAAGGACAAAAGTTTCTCACCTCTTTCTTTACTGTCATTTTTCCTGCCTGGTAAGTGTGTTTTTCTGAGGGAAGGTGATGTGGTGAAGTTACCATTTTTAAATACCTGTTCATATTCAGAAGCTCAAACGCAGGGCTATCTGCTAATAACAGTTCCCTTTTTATCCATTATAGCCAGAGTTGGCTGATCAAAGCAAAGTAACACCTCAAGATGGTTTAGGATGCTGATGGGACCTCCCATTAAATGCCATAACGCAAGATAGTTGTCCTCTCTTTCACATACAGCAGTGTGTCACCTATGTATGAATTAAAGTCCTGAAGGGTTTTAACCACTACTTTTTGTTTAGGAGTATTAAGCAGATAGACTCGGGCTGAAGATCTGGATTTAGAAACCCCTAGTATTTGTCACAGTTTTGAAACAAATGCTGAAGGCATGAAATCTTTTTTCTTCTCTCACGAAAATCAAGTAATTTCAGATGTGACACAATATGTGTTGAAAATACACATGTATGGATTTTTTGAAATGACAGCATTTGACTTTGCAAAAGTTGTACAGGATGCAAAACAAAATAGAGCCGTGACTGCTTCTTTAACAATGCCACCCGCACATTTGTCATTGGCCATACAAGCAAGCAGTTGCCTACATCTCATTCCAACACCCTAAATCTCCCAGATCTAATCACATGCCATTTTTTAAATTGTGAAAACAAAACATCACAATTTCGCCACAAATTTGAAATTTCTTCCTGCTGAAGTTGGAGTGGGCCAGTGAGTTAAGGATTCAATACCTAGATTATTCAACATCTAATTCAATATTAACACATTTGGGTTAGAAAAGGGAACTGTTGCATGATTTAGATTCCCAGGCTTCCAGTGGTAGGCAAAAATACTTGTCCCTGCTCTGGAATGCCCCAAGATAGCAGAATTTACCATTGCCACATTTTGTTTATAGAGAATAGATGATCTCAGTGCCTATTTTAGTGTGTTTTAAAAGCATGGCAGTTATCAGTCCAACTTCATTCAGTGATTTGTACAGTCCAATTTTTAATTCTAAAAAATACAGCTTTCAAGTCAGGACACAGAAGCAATTAAAAAAATCATAATCCATACTTTTCAAGCTCTGCCTGGAATACTTCATACAATAATAAAGATTTTTATTCACTTACAAACCAAATTCGTTAGCTAAACAGTTTATTTTATACTCTCTGTTGAGAGTAGTATACCCATTCCAGACACACCAATAACATCTTTAACCCACAACTTCAAGTACCCTCTTTCTACCTCTTCATATGCATATTTCTATGTGTATGTACAGAATTTTATATGTATTTTACTATCTATTATATGTACTCAACTAGTGATACTTCTATTGTGTAATTAATACAGTGCAACCAGTCCTCATAAGGAACTCATTCTCAATTTTCTTAATTTTTTTAAAAAACTGAACTGCTTTCCTCTTTTAATTTCAGTGCTTTGTTGTAACATATGTTCCTACACAACTAGTAGCCCTGATTTTAGCATACACTGACACAAATGATAGCTGATAAGGAAATGATAGGCTTAAGCTGTTCAGGGACTTGCAATAACTTGTTATCACGGGGCCAGCTGCCATATCAGTTTTATTAACCCACTAAATCACTGCTAATAAATAAGATAATAGTTTTCAGACATGATGGATAAAAGCTAAGATTCATCATTGATCAAAGTCTACAAAGAAATTAAATTGTAACTTGAGCTCAAACAGTCCTCTGTGTGTATGGACTGAGCAGTAGGTACGTTTTCCTGAGTAGCTGCTCCAGGTACTTCAGGTACCATGAAGATTATAACTAAGTTCTAGCAGTGGCCACAATATGTTTGACATTAGCTATGCAAAAAAAAAGTGTACTCAGAACCTGCTGCACGGACAACTGCTGCTCATGAAATACTAAATTAAGAGCAGTTTGATGTATTTATTGTGCTGGGTCTTCTCCCATTCAGCAGGGGTATGGAAAATGTCCCCTGCATTCAGCAATCTGGAGTGACTAGAATTGGGCATGAGGGATGAATTAATTTTGTTAATAAAACTGTGTCCAATGTGCTGTACCTTCTGGGCCAAATATTTAAATGAGTGGTTTAGTATTGACACTTCTGTACAAATGGGTTGTTGGGTATAAGCACACAGAGAGGCACCTCTGTTTCTGAATATCAAAGTTATGGGATTTCTTAGACCTATTTTTAAGTCTCTCTTTTGACCAGAACTAGACATGACAAATGTTTCTTGGAATCAGAGGAGGAAATAACATTTGTGCATCTATCTAAACCTTAGAACAGCAGATCTTTCTCAAATCCAGTTCACGCTCATGAGAATGCTTAGAAAGAGCTTGGCCTTGTTTCAACACGGGAGAAAAACAATTTCTGTCACCTTGAAGATGATGGAAAAGGGAACTAATATTCTTTGCTTTCTTCTGACCACAGCCAGGTTCTATCAATACATTCATGTGTATGCAGTGTTCAATAAAACACTTTATTCCCGGGGAGTTCACTTTTCTTTGCAATGTATGATCAATGACTATGCTGGAGAGGAATTATCATTTTTCTTTCACGCTGTGCAGCATCTGGCTCAGTAGAATCCTGGGCGATGAACAGAGCTCCTAGCCACTACTGCCATATGAAACATCACTGTCAGGAATAGTTAGTACTGCTAGTGCTCCTACTAACTTGATATGGAATTAATAAGAGCAACAACAGAAATAAAATAATATCACTACACTACCGTGCTCAAAAAAACAGGATTTAATTGATAGTAAGAACTGTCTCTTACCAGTCCCAGTAACACAATTTTGCTCCACACAGAAACAGCTTACAATATTTAGAGTCCACACTGACATAAAAGAAGAGGCTAACTAGTCATTTACCGAAACTGATGAACAGTCCATTAATTTGCTTACTAATTTAATGGGAATACTTCTGTAAATGGTATTTGTATTACTAACTGCTACTTGGTGAAAGCAGAAATGAATTTGCTACATGGTGAGACTGTGGTTCTGCGGTAAATATGGTCCACAACATCAGAGAGAGACAGATAATCAGAGGCTATTATTTAAAATGCCACTTCTCTGTGACTACTTGCTGATGTATTAAGTCTCTGAACTGGAGATATTGTCACTTGTGTCTTTTGTGAAGGCCTTTTTTGCACAGCAAGAACAATATAAACGTATCTTAGTGGAAATGAGAACTGCAGAGGAAAGGTCTCTGAGGAAAATTCTGATGAAAAAACATAAGGAGAAGCAAATGACAGATGTTCAAACAAAACTGCTGATGCCTCATCCCTTTGAGGAAATTGTTCAAGAACAGTTAATCCATATGAAAATATGACACATAATACCACCGAGGTCAGTAGGGATATGGGATCTGCCGAAGAAATGCTGGGCATGAGATATTTCTGTGATAATACTGTTAAATGCCTTAGAGAAAAGGGGAATATAGTGACATATGTTTCAATACAATTAATTTTGTAGCTAGATTTTCACAGCAAAAACTACTTTTGAAACATATGCTTTTCTTTAATAGACTTGGACTTACTGTGCTTTAAATTATGCACACACATGATGTGTTTTAGGAAGTTTGGATTTGAATGGATCTTATCAATTCATTAGATATATCAGATCAAAAAAATTATGAGCATTTGGGAGACTTTTCCCCTCGTATTATCCCATTCATTACGACTCAAAAGTGCTTCTCCAGATGTGTTGGGTTATGAACCTAATACTTAACCAAGGGATTAATGAATTAGTAGGTTGCCAAATAAGCCTGCACAGACTTCACAGTATCTGGTATCTGGTATTCACATACCAGATATCCTAAAATCTTATGTACAGCAAATATCCATTTGCAAAACTGACTAAGTCTACATCAGTTTATGCCCATAACCACAGCTGAACTTCATCACAGCAGATAATATACGAAGTCCCTCTTTCCCCCTATAGATAACCTAATAGCAACGCTCCTCAAGAAAAACCTCTATTCAGCATCTATAGATCATCTACAAGAAGATAAATGAACTTCAGTTCCAGTTTTACTCCATGCAATACAGATTATGTACTGTCTCCTGAAAAAAAAAAAATCAATGGATTACGAATTCATAAGACAGAAACTATGTAAGTACTGTCCTCTGTTAAAAAAGAAAAAAATATTCTATGCAGGTTTTATTTTACAGAACCACCAAATGACAGAATGACAGGGGTTGGAAGGAATCTTTAGAAATAAGCTAGTCCAACCCCCCTGCTAAAGCAGGAGGAAGTATTTCCTTTGGATTTTGTTTGTATTAATGATTATTTAAAATAAATACTCAAGAAATAAAATACGCCACACCGTATTCAATTTTCTTAAGAAGGAGCATTCCTCTATTAAAAAACAAAATCAAACTGGAAGCAATTCATGAGTCCTTCCTCAAGAGTCTTAATACCAGGACACAGGAGTGGGGGTGTATGTAAGGGAATATGTTTTTACCACTATTTGCTGTAGTTTTACACCGACTTTATCCTGGCCAAAAGCATAAGGCCAGAACCAGAATTAATAAAAATTTCACCACGGGTGACATATAATTATATGTGATCTAGTCCCACAGCCTGATATTCCACAGAGCAAATATACAAATTAGTTGGCTACATTAGTTATGAAATAATTGCACTATAGGCTATGTACTTTTCAGAGTATTTATAAATCACTCACAAGAAAGAGCAGACATATCTTCTTCTCAATTTAAGACAGTGTCTTTTTTTCTAGTGTCTTTAGAATAATTGATATGTAGAGAAAAAAATGAAGTTGTTAGTTTTGCAAAAGGCAAATAATAATCACAGTTAAAGTGCACATTATTTATAGAAAGATGGACAGCTGAGATATCCGTATTATATAATGGTTTTGATATACAACATTTGGACATATATTTGTAACAATTAATATATATTATGGAAAGATGGAAATACATGTAATTCCCAGAATGTATTCTGCAAGTGGATATATAGATAGCTGTGCCTTACTTGGAATGGCCCCTTGTTCCAAGCCGCCTCGTGGTAAGAAGAGGGAATTTCTGGCGAATGGTCTAAGGAGAAAATAACTGTATTAACATCGGTATACTTTCTTAGCAATCTGTTAATGGAAAAAACTGTAGCATAAATATGTGGTCAAATGCAGTCTGTGAATATATATTTATGACACTTATGTCAGAACGCAAACAATTAAGGCATATTGTACACTGTAGGGATCCTTCCATCCTCATTCATCTCACTGTGTATCTCCAGGCTTCCCACCCACAAAATCCTTCCCAACCTGTTCTTCTGTTCTGTTTTCAATTCTACAACATAAAACCTAATTTTCTTCTCCAGAATCCTGTCCCAATTAGGTCCCTAAAGTACAACTATATCTTTTGCTTTAAAGATCTAAACAGAACCAGGGAAAGATCTGGCTTTAAGTTATTCTATTTTCAAAGGCAAACAACAAAAAAACCCAAAACAAAACAATTTTTGATTTGAAATGTGTGACCTGATGATTAAAGCAAGCAAATATTTTCCTTATGGTAATTCTCTGTCCTCCATTATAGACAGTCTGAAATGTATTTAAGCTCTCTGACACCCTATGAAAGTTCCTGTTAGCTCTATGCTACACATAAACAATTCACATTATGTGATTTAATCCAAGTGAAGCCAAACATTCTGTCACTGGACTCCTGATACTGAGATTAGTGACCTAAAAGCATCTCAATTTTCCTGTAAAAATGCTGTTTAATACAAAAGGTTTATTAAGTAAAACAGTAATGCAGTAATAGAGGCAGATCTAATAGATACACCTAATTGACAGACCACTGGCAAAACAATGCTTATACAGAAACCTGTTGTCTTCCCCATTGATACCGAAACTGTGTAATGAAAACTAGACACACAATTTCTCAGTATATGCAACTCAAGATGAAAAAATTACTAAGTGAACATTTTATGAACTGGATTTTAAATCCATTATTATTATTTAATTAAATTAATGCATTTTGCTATGCATGAACAACGACTAGATCAGTAGTGTTTAAAAAAAGATGATCCTTGAAGCATTTTTGGTTTCCTGTTTCACTAACTACTCAGGATTTAATTTGGAGAGGTCACATCTCCCTTTCATTAAATGATTTCAGGATTAATGGTAGTGAAGGGTATAAAAGAGGATGAATCAACAATTTTTCATTCGGAAGCTCTTTGTGTTATTAATTTTTATTCCCCTTCTTGTATTGCTTCTTATGTCACATCTCACTTTACACTGCCTTTAGTATAATTAAAAGTGTCTTCCATGTCAGATCTGGCTTTGTGGAAAGAGTCCTTTTAACGTCATCATCAAAAAGAAAAAAAGAAAAAAGAAAAAAAAAAAAAGCAGCTCCCAGAGAGAATGTCTTTTTTGAAAGAAATAACAATAAATCAAAGGGAATTTCAGTTTCATTCTCCTAAAGCTGATGTAATGATTTCCCTTCATATGAAACAGTACAGCTAGTCCGATTCCATGCAGCAGAAAACACATGAATTTGAGAGGGATTTTGACACAGGTGTACTAAATTGTGATTCTATCAGTTAACCTAACAGATTATGAAGGCATTTGCTCTTTACCTTCCCAAAAGTTGCAGCACAGGCAGGTTCCAGCTTCTCTTTTCTGCAGAAGTCTAAATAATGTGCATAAAGGATGCATCTTGGTAAACAAACTCCTTCACAGACAATGTAGTTTTCTTCCAGCCTGTACAGAAAAAGTAACTGCCAGAGTAAGAAGCAACATGCCACATCTCCTGATTTTATTTTCCTTCTGGTTTTTGGTACTGCCCTCTTTTCTTCTTCCTTTTTTTTTGGGGGGGAGGGGGGTGGGGTGGGAGGTTTTTTTGGTTTTTTGTTTTTTTTTTTTTTCTTTTAATTTTACAGAAGAATTCTATAATAGCACACAGGTGAGTTTCTCCTGAAGAAGACAAACACTACAGACTGACTCCACACTTGGTGCTTAGGCAAATTGCAGAATATGGAAAACCTGGGGCCGGGTCTCTTTTCTTAATGACTCTTTTTCAATGTGTGGACATTTTTGCTTTGTACAACTAACTAAATGATCATCACCTAAAAGCCAGCTTTGCTCTGAAAATAAGGGCACTAACGAGACTATTAAAGACTTTGGTTTAAGTCTGTCCTTTGAACAGAGCAGGTGCTTGAACTTGTGTCTTCTGTCCTACTGTATCTTTAAGACCTGGGAAAAATGTCTCTTTTCTTCCTATTTTTGCTTTTTAATTTCTACGCTGGACATGAAACTGTTTCTTGAACAAACCACACTGAAAAGCAAAGAACTATTTTTTTCTGAAGGGTCTGGATTTTTATGTAGTTTTCCCAATCCATTTACAGAATACAAGTGTCTAGTGATGGTCATTAAAGTAAAATTGTAAAAACAGAAGTAAAAAACTGGCTGTCTTCACTTGAGCTAAACTGGTAACAGCTGAGCTGTTTCACTTGTCCAGTTTCTTTTCTTTATCAGTTTAGACTATTTTCCAATCTTGGGATGATTTGCAATGAATTTATTTCTCAAATTGCATAATTCTGTATGAAAGTTAGGTGCAGTTAAATGCTGTATACTGAATAATTTTGCACCAACTCACCAGACTCAAATCCTTACAGTCTATGCTCAGAAGCCAGATGTAAACTAGACTAAGCAACTGGGTAATTTGGATTACTCTAATTTTTCAGTTGGAAGGAAAAAAATACCTAGACTTACAGTCTGCATTTGGTAACTAAATTCTCATTTAATTCAGTAGCACCCCTCCCTAGTTTCAAGTGTGTTTTAATAGAAATATTTATCAATTAATGACTGCAGATTTGGTCTCTTATCTGGGTAATTTTTATCCCAAATAAAATGAAGTTAGGGGTTACATGGCTGGATACAGTGTAAAAAAAATATTGTAAGGCAGTGAAAATATTTTATAGCCTTAAAGAATAATTAAAATGGGATAATTAACACAAATGTATTTCTTAAGTAATGTTTCATTTCTACATTTGTTTTTATAAATTTCATCAGTAGCCACGTACCATGAGAATTTGACAGAGATTTCTGTTAACTAATAAACTTCTGCGAATTTAAAAAAAAAAATAATAATTCGACATTGGGAGGTGGATGTCCTCGTTTGTAGACAAGCCTTGCCCCGGAAAAAAATCAATCCCAACGCCACCAAACCCCCCAAAAATTTTAACCCAACACCCCACAGCCCTACAAATGACAGCTACTTCAATAAGAGCGGCGGGATGTGGCCCTCTGCCGGCTCGGCTTTTCCAGAGCTGTCCCTGCAGGACCGAGGGACGCGCCGGCCGGGTCCCGCCGGTGACAGCGCGGAGAAAACCCGGGGTGACCCCTCCGAGCGGCCCCGGGGACCGGAGCCGGAGCCGGAGCCCTACCATTGCAAGGTGAGCTGCGTCTGCTTCTTCTTGTCCTTCATGATCTGCGTGATGCTCCTCTTGGCAGACGGGCTCTGGTCGGTGGCTTTTAGGGCGCCGCCGCCAGGATCCTCTTCTTCCGAGAAGAGGGCTTGGCTGCCGCAGCGTGTTTCTGAGGGCCGGGAGGGAGGGGACAAGAAGAGAAGCCCGAGGGCATCGTTACGGACCGGGCAGCCCTCGCCGCCTCCCCCCGACGCCACCGCGGCCCCGCAGCGCCCGTTTAACCGTCCGGGGGAACTGGCCCGGCCTCGCGTCCCCGCCGGACCCCGACATCAGCGACAAGGGCTGAGGAGGGACGGCTGCCGGTACCCCGCCGCTTACCTGACTTGATGCCGGCGGGCAGCGCCGGCTCCGGGAGCCCCCTCGGGGCACACAGCCCCTCCTGGGCGTAAGGCAGCAAGCCTCGGTCCGCCAAGTCGGCGAAGGGCTCCTCCTGCGCGGCGGAGGGCACGGCCTGCTCCGGCGGCAGGTGCAGGAAGGCGTCTTCTTGCTCGGGTCCCTTGGCCATGCTCCTCACCGGCGCCTGCCCTCCCCCGCCGCCGCGCAGGCGGCGCCCATGGGCGGCGGGATGGGACGGACGGGACGGGACGGGACGGGGGTGGCGGCAGCCTTAGAGCGCTGGGGGCGCCGGCTGGGGCATGGGCCTTCCAGCGGGGCTCTGGCACCTCGGTGGAAGAGAGTGTCAGCTGGCGCCGGCAGCGATGGGAAGAGGCGGTGCGGGGGCTGGGGTGTGCCCCTACGGCACCCTGCCGGGGGGCGGCATGGATCCACGACGGGTCCCCATGGTCACCACTCCCTCCTCGGGGCAGCTCCCCCACGCCCGCCGAGGGGCTCCGCCTCAGACGGGGTCCCGGAGCTGTCCCCCGTCCCTGCTTCCCGCTTCCCCGCCCGACGCCGCGCTCAGCCAGGGGACGGACGGGGCACGGCTGGAGGCCCCGGGAGGCTGAGGGGAGCCGGCCCGGAGCGGATCTGCCGGGGACTTAATGATTAACTCCCGCCGGCGGTGGCTGTCCCCTGGGTGGGGAGCAGCTCTCCTCATCCCTTGGCGGCAGAGGGCGGCCGCGGGGGGGTCTCCATCCCCGCCGGCTGCGGGCTGGGGGTGGCCGCCGGGAGCTTCGCTCCTGCCGAGGCCATGGGACTCGCCTGGGCTCTGCCTGGGCTGCTGTCGGCGTTTGGTTTTCCCCCAGTGCAACTTCGTGGGTGTTGGAGCAAAACGTCTTGGTTTTTTTTTTTTGTAAAAATGCATAGACTTGATCTGGCAGACGTGTCCTTGCTTTGCTCCATTTCGGTCTGTTGATTGAGAGAGATGCTGGGGGACAACCGCAGAAAGGTGGTCCTTTCTTTTTCCAGAGAGCAAAGCTGCCAGTAGGATGGAAAAATAGCCTGAAAATTGGCTAGGAAATTGTAGTACAGCTTTTGGTGGCAAGCAGCCTTGAAACACTGTGTCGGATGAATGTTAAAGGCTGTCTTCTAGCCATCAAGTAGTATTGGGCTGCCACAAACAAAGCTTGTGAAGAGCTGTTCTCCCTTTTACTGTCTTCCAACCTTCTCTTGTACCTCAAGTCATGGATCCCAGCAGCAGCACAAAGCAGCAGAATATTACTACATACTGCATAGATGCATTATCAGACATTACCAGACTTCATCAGACAGATGCATTATCAGACAGCCCCCTACTTGTTCTTATCAGCTATATCACATCCATATTTAACAAAACCCCAGATGTGCCCGTATCTACCAAAGGCCTAAAACTGAGTCATAAGTAAGAATGATGGACTTGAGAAATGAGGAGGACCTGTGAGAGAGTCTCAGTGTCAAAAATGGCATTTATTCCAAACTTTCTGCTGCTCCTACTTACACCTGTTCCCTAAACTACGTAAAATACATTTCCTTTCTTACTGTTTATTCAAACATTTCTTGTCTGTGACTGGCTGACCCCAGTACTTCACAGTTTGTTCCACAAGGATCAGTATGTCTATGGCATACTAAAACCTCCCAGCTACTAATTGCTGTCTTGAATTTTTTGTGAGCTAAATCCAGTGCACCATTGTCTTTTTGATAACACCCAGCTACATGTAGTTATTTGTTGTGTAAGACCAAGCTTCTCCTTTGCTTATCCTGTGATGGTAATAAATTCTAGCCACCAGCAGCACAGGGATTAACTGAGTGAGGGGTATGGCCCAGGGACCTAGTTTCCACCCCGGGGGGACAACAATTTGTAGTTCCTTCCTATTCCTTCTAAGGACCGGGCACCGATTTAATTAGCTTACCTAAAACCAATGATGATTTTAAGAGCTTTTTAAGTAAACAGAAGCTCTCCTTGGACCTTGTAACATTTTCTGGCTCCTACAAACCACCCCCTACTTGTTCTTCCAAAGCCAGTGGAAGATTGTTGTGTGATGTCGCCAGCTTTGTATAAAACTAAGCTTATGTTTGTGGTACTAAAGAAAGAAAAGTGGACAGGCCAGTGCTCCTGAGTAAATGCATAATGGTAAAAGCAGGCATGAGAGTAGGTACATCATAGAGTGCCAATGTGTGAGCAAACATATTTATCCTACAATTAAAAAAATAAGGGATTTTATTAATAAGTAGTATATAATAAAGTAAATACAAAGTATTTTCCTCTGACAGGGGACAGAGTGCTTCTTAATAAAGTCAAATTGTTTAAAAGAAGTTCTATATGAAATCACTGGCAATTAAAGTAATTTATCAGATGGAAAGAATAATCCCGGCAAGCAAGCAAAGGGAAATCATAGTGTTTGAATTGTTCACTCATGCGGCAATAAAACAGCCAAATCCTTTTGCTTTATAGAAGGTATTTTTCTATAGTTGGAAGCTGGTACTGTGTCTGTTTACAAAGTCAGAGGCACTGCTGCTCAGCTCAGCCAGCCTACGACCCTTGTCATTATGGACCCATCCTTCCTGTTGAGTGCTGTAGGTGTACCTGGCATACATACAGTCTTCAAGTTCAGTGTCTCATCCTTTGCTGCTTGTTCCTGCTGATGTTCTTAAAATTTTTGCTTATTCTCTCATTCAGTCTCATTTTCACAGTCATGGGCTGTAAGGACTGAATGAAAGACTTAACGGACTGATAGAGATCATCTTGTCCATCCCACCCATTCCCGTGGAAACAAGGCAGGATTACACACAGCTACGGTTATACCTGTGTGATTCCCAAAACTGTTTGTCTCACTTGTTCTTAAAGACCTCTGGTGATGGTCACATCATGCCCAGATCATCTATCAATGAAAAACATTTATTACTGTTGTCAAACAATCTTCCTTCAGCTTACCTCCATTGCCTCTATTTTTTTCTGACTGAGAACATAATCACTCTTGTTCTATTTTCATCACTCTTTCAGTATTCGAGGACTGTTACCATGTCTTCTCTCTGACTCTCTGCCATTTGATTACTAAAAACAAACCATTATGATTAAATTGACTGTGCCAGTTTCTTGCATCTCCTTTTGTCTTCCAGTGTTGCTCCTGCCTCACAACTATTTCCAACTTACTTTTTTTCTTTTTGCTTGAACTTATTTTTGCCTTTTTATATCAACGTGGAAGGTTTCTTCTCTATTCCTCAGAGTATACCTACCCAGCAGTCACCATGTCATACTTTGCCGTCGGAGAGTTCTCAGAGTAGATTTAATTGTTCTATTTCTGGTACCTACATCATATACCTGTGGTATTTTACTTGTATCCTGAAAGTCCCAACATTGACTGCTAAACCCAAATAAACCCCCCAGCGATTTGTCCACAGGTTTGCAATGTCAGGTAATTTTCTTTGCCACTTTGCAATTTTATTTATTACTTCCTTAAAAAATCATGATAACTTTGCACTCTTGTGACTAAAACAATTGCTTTAGCTTTGGTCTTCATCTTCTATCTTACTTATTTAATCTGTCATTACCTCCTTTCAGACCATTCCTGCTCCTGTCCTGCTCCTACCATTCCCTTTCTGCCATGCTGCTTCCATTTTCAGGTTTATTTACCAGACTGTTGAGCCAGACTTAACTCTACCTTCAGTGACACCATTGCTATTATTTTTGCTTATCTGCCTGACTTCCTTGGAGTCTTTGCCTCACTAGTGCATTTGAAGTGCCTATTTCAACATAAGCAAATCCTTATGAGTCCATCTTCAGTTTACCAGACCCTAAATGTGAGAAGTCGTCACACTTCCCTGTTGAAGTTGTTGATTTGAGGCAACTTGAAAAGGTCTCTTAAAAAATAACTAGGACACTATGTCCTACTCTTTTTACCTCAAGGAGTTAATTCTTGTTTTCTCTTGTTTTATGTAATCTCGGAAGCATTCATCCTGATGGAGAAGTTGTATTTAATATAAACAAAATATACTGGTTTTTTTTTTATCGCTCATCATTCTTATCCTTGTACTCTCTTCCAAAGCTTGGCTTTGGAATGATCTCCAGCCTCTATCATTCTATGATTCTGTGATTCCTGGAATTAAGAGACAGACTCTTCCAGCACACAACCCCTCCCTAGCTCAAATCCTCCTTTGAGACCCCCACACCCCCACTGAGTTGCAGCTCTGTGCACTCCAGCTCTTTGCTGGAGCAAAGGAGGGACACCAAAAGCTAAGGCAACCCTACCCACTGTTTGAACACCCTGCTGCTGGAATGGACAGTTCACCCAAGAGATATGATCTCACCTTTTGAGAGGTGGAAGGGAGGGGATAGATGCAGAGCTTGGCTGGCGGGAGCCTGAAGCACCATGGACATGACAGCACTACTAGTGCCTAGGAAACTTTATTATCTTTTGGTGGTATGTCCTTTGAGAATTGGGATCCTATCAATATTGCTCACTACTCAGTGAAATGTAAGTTATGAAGCAAAACTGTTAAAACGTATATTCACATATATCTGTTAATTATTTTCCTATTCAAAAGTTGCACTATATTAGTTGCAGTCATGGGATTTGTCCCTGAACATGAGGCATGGGGTACCTCTTGTTTAACTTTGTTCTGAGTCAGTTTTCTGAGTCTCATCTGGTCACCTCAGTCTCCCCTTATAGTCAGTGGAGAAGAAAAGGCGCTTCCAAAGGCTAGTTTGTATCAGGCACATCACCCACTGAAACTAATCATCCTTCTCCTCTACTCTGCACTCGTGAGACCCCACCTGGAGTGCTGTGTCCAGCTCTGGAGTCCTCAACATAGAGAGGACCTGTTGGAACTGGTCCAGCGGAGGGCCACAAAGAAGATCAGAGGGCTGGAGCACCTCCTGAAGACAGGCTGAGAGAGCTGGAGCTGTTCAGCCTGGAGAAGGCTCTGGGGAGACCTTATGGCAGCCTTCAGTATCTGAAGGGAGCTCCAGGACAGCTGGGGAGGGACTCTTTGTCAGGAAGTCTAGTGACAGGACGAGGGGTAATGGTTTTAAATTGGAAGAGGGGAGATTTAGATGAGTTCTTAGGAAGAAGTTCTTTGCTGTGAGGGTGGTGAGGCACTGGAACAGGTTGCCCAGAGAAGTTGTGGATGCCCCATCCCTGGAAGTGTTTAAGGCCAGGCTGGATGGGGCTTTGATCAGCCTGGTTTAGTGGGAGGTGTCCCTGCCCATGGCAGGGGGGTTGGAACTCGATGATCTTTAAGATCCCTTCCAGCTCTACCCATTCTATGGTTCTTGCAAATCTGTTTCTTTTCCTTGTCCATACTGAGAGCCTACGAAGTTTTGCTGAGTTTTAGGTGAATTCTGTAATAGTGTAATTCCACCAAAATTCAACAGATTCTGCTGTACA
Organism: Thinocorus orbignyianus; assembly: GCA_013400375.1. Taxonomy (NCBI): domain Eukaryota; kingdom Metazoa; phylum Chordata; class Aves; order Ciconiiformes; family Thinocoridae; genus Thinocorus; species Thinocorus orbignyianus. Next base: position 808,228 of record VXBW01006787.1, read on the forward strand.
TCCTGGAGAATTCTTAGATTCACGTGCTCTGCAGCACAGTAGAATTATTGTTCATAGTTTACATGTGAAATGTCTTTTATATCACGGCTCGGGTACTGCATCATGTCGTCTTGCTGCAATATTTCTCTTCTTGCCAACACAGCACATTGCAACAAAATGTTTTCACCTTTACTGGTATCAGTGTGACTTCCCGGTAAACACCAGTTTACTTGAGGGATTCTGTGTGTTGAACTGAAAAAGGTCTGGAAGATAAATGCAGCAATAGAAACACGATTTGTTATTGATCTGTTCCTGTGTAACTTCATGATGTTTACGTAAGTGTTGGAAATTGTTTCACCTCATATATTTGGTGAACTCTAACACCTGTTTCTTTCCAAATATGCTGGCAGTACAATAACAGTACATACCAGCATTTCACAAGGAAGGAGTACATTTCCCATTATCATTAGTCTTTGTCATTCTCTTTGCCTTGACGTAGCATGAATCTAGCTCTTTCCAAAGCTCCATTTCTGATTTCTGAGACTTATTACAAGGAACAGTTTTCACGACCAGCAGTTCAAACAAGTCAACTTTCCCATTTTTTGTCCTTGCCACATCTCAGCATTTACTTTTTGGGAGTATTTTGCTCTTGAAAAAAATAAATCGATGCACTCAGCTTGGATCCCCTGTGCATTTAGCCCTGCCCCTGCTAGTGTTTTTTGAAAGGATGTAGCCAGGAATAAATTTTTTAATTACACAGTTTCTTTAAAGAAACATCTACCTATGAGATAAAGAGTAAAAGCATTGAAGCATCCTCCATAATCATAGGCTTACTGTTTTCAGCTGTTACCCAGTCATTCTTTCTGATAACTAACAGCTTTAGCTAGTCCTTCACTGTAAGGAAAATTTCTTTGCCTTTGCATGTTAATTGCAACTTTTTTCCTGATCTCTTTCCAGGGTGTTTGTTCCTCAAAAACTTTTTCTAAGTAATTTCTCTACAGATTTTCTTTAGCTCTGGTGGCTTGCGTCACCAACTGTGTGAGTGCTTAGAGAAAGCAAAGGAGAAGAGGAAGGCCCTCAAAGTTTTAGGAGATCTCCATTAGATCTCTCTTCTTCCGCAGTGGAGGATACTTGTATCTTCCTTGCTGCCACACAGTGCGGTGGCTTCTCTGAAGCTTGGAAAAAAAAAGGAGGTGGAGTGAGATCCAAAGCGAGGTGACCATCAGGCAAGAAAAGGGCTGTCTTTCACTGTGGGGCCAGGGACTTCTGCTGTCAGTGGGGAAGGGAAGGAGCATCCAGGAGCTGCAGCAGAGGAGTGCAGCCTGTGCCGGTCTCTTTTGCCCTCAGCAAGCTCTTTGAGCCCCACTGCTAGTCCTGATGCTGTAAAATCACATAAATACGATTGAACACGATTTGTGGAGCTGAAGGAACGATCAGCTGTGGAACTGCCATCAGCACATGCTATGCAGGGGTCAGCCATGCAGGTCCCTGCTGTGCTTGTTTGTGTGTATGTGTGTGTCTCTACACAAACATACTACAAGAAAGCAAACTAATTTCCCAAAAGATGCTGTGACCCTGTGCCTGACTACCTCCACCTTTTTATAAGTTCGCATTGTGGCTTATTAACAATTTCACATTTTCATATTATATCACCTAGAGAACTTTTGGTCTTTGTTTTCATAGTGCTGAAAATCTTTTCCCAATATGGAGCTGAAAAGTTCCACAAACTTTGGCCTGCCAATAATGTTACGAGCAGTGTTGGATCTGCAAAAGCAGAGGCTTGTCTGACAGGTTAATTCAGCATAGAAGCTTAGGGTTTTCTTTCTAAGGAATAAATGCTGGCATCCAGTAGATGGTGATGTTTAATAATGTATTTCCTGCTCTGTCTCCAGCTAATAAAGCCAGACATGTCTGTCTGTCTCTCTACACTTGGGTATTTTACTTATTTCCTGTTCTTATGATCTTTAAGTAAAAAAAAAACATTCTGTNCATCCAGTAGATGGTGATGTTTAATAATGTATTTCCTGCTCTGTCTCCAGCTAATAAAGCCAGACATGTCTGTCTGTCTCTCTACACTTGGGTATTTTACTTATTTCCTGTTCTTACAATCTTTAAGTAAAAAAACCCCATTCTGTTCTGTGTAGAAGTGGATACTTCTGCTTTTCTCCCCAGAGATCAGTCTTCAAAATAATAAAAAAAATATATACCTTGATATATTTGTGTTACACTAACGCTTTCTCAGCTCATGTGTCTCCATCCTCTACAAACACAGGGAGACTCTACACTCTGGAGGCAGCTGAGGTAAACTGCAGCTGAGGACTTCACAGTGTGACCTTATGCAGCTACATGGAAGTAAAAATTTCCTATGCTTACGTCTCTCTTGAGCTGATGTTAGACAGTTATATCAAGTTGCTTATCTTGATTTTAAAATGCCATTTTTCAATATGTATTCTTTTTTCCTTTGCCAAATTGGGAGAAAATGTTTGTATTCAAACATTTTAACATATTCAAACATATTCAAACAGTATAAGTACATACTCCTACAAGCTTGTAGACTGAACAGCCACTTGACTATTCATGCATTTGCACTGTGCTTTGGTGGGCAGCATCCATGGAAAGAAAAGTAAGGAGGCCAGCTGAGTTTTTCACTGGGCTGCTATACAAACATCTCCAGTTTCCCTGTGAATGATCCAAGAATAGAGCTGAGGTATGTTCAGCTCTGAAGAAGTGGTTTTGAGAGTTTTTGCAGATACTCCAAGCAGCTCTATTAGCAACACTTGTTCCTGTATACCTAGCCTATCTGCAAATAGCTGCTAAATAGGTGTTAACAGATGCAAAGCACCAAAGTCAAAGTCTCTTCTTGTAAAGCTGAGTCCTAAAGGCTCTATCGCCAGTCAGGTACAGGTCCCTAAAGTACTGCACTCACGGACTGCTCACCACTGCTGAAAACAGGTTATTTTCCCCTTCTGCGTCTCTCTGTCTACCCTGTTGCTGGCCACATGCTCCCAGCTTCAGCTTGTGCCAGCTTCAGCTTGTCAGACGCTGCTGTCTCACTTTAATTCACTGGAACAACTGAAAACAAGACCAGGAAAAAGCAATTAAGAGCTTTCTGTCCTTTCGATGAGTTAAATCAGCCAGGGAGTGTGATGAGATCCAGAATAGGGATGTAGCTGGTGCTGAGGGAAAGGGAAAGAGGACGGGGTAGGATAGAGGAGGGAGAGGGTGTGTGAGAATGGAGGGGAGCAAGATTTCTTCATTTGTACAGCAACAGGATCTACTGAACTGCCTGCGGGATCACAGATTTATTCATAGTTGTCATGGGTGATGTCCATCTGGCAAAAGGTGCTCAGATTTTGGTTTTCCCCCCCTTTTTTTTTTCTTTTTTATTTTTTATTTTTTAGCCCAGGCTTGACTTTCCATCTTTTCTGGACTATTACCATAGAATTATAGAATACCAAGTTAGAAGGTTGGAAGGGACCTCAAGGGCCATCTGGCCCAACCCTTCTTGGCAAAAGCACAGTGACAAGATGGCCCAGCACCCTGTCCAACTGAATCTCAAAAGTGTCCAATGTTTGGGAAGCCACCGCTTCCCTGGGAGATTATTGCAAGGGCCGATTGTTTTCACTGTGAAAAATTCTCCTCTTGTGTCCAATGAGAATCTCCGCAGGAGTATCTTGCACCCATTACCCTTTGTTTTTTCCACGTGACTCCTTGTAAAAAGGGGCCCTCCATCTTCTTTGTAACCACCCTTTAAACAGTGCGACATGGTGAAAAAGTCTCCCCTAAACCTTCTTTTCTCAAGGCTGAACAAACCCAATTCTCTTGACCTTTCCTTATGTGGCAGGCTTCTCAGCCACCGTCTTTGTGGCCTTTCTCTGGATCCTCTCCAGCCTGTCCACATCTTTTCCGTACAGCAGGGTTCAAAACTGAACACAGTGTTCCAGGTGTTGCTTGACAAGTGCTGAGTACAGTAGGATAATGCCTTCTTTATCTCTGCCGGTGATGCCCTTGTAGATGCAACCCAGCATCCTGCTGGCTTTCTGTGCCACAGAAGCATACTGCTCACTCATATTGGGCTGCTTGTCCTGTAGGACCCCCAGGTCCCTTTCCACAGAGCTGCCCCCGAGCTGGGTAGATCCCAACCTGTGCTGCACTCCTGGATTACGTTTTCCCAGGTGGAAGACCTTACACTTTTCTTTGTTGAACTTCATAAGGTTTTTATTAGCCCACTCTTCCAGCCTGTCCAGGTATTCCCGCAGTGTGGTTCTCTCTTCCAAAGTGTCCACTTTTCCACTCAGTTTGGAGTAATCAGCAAATTTCATCAGGGTACATCAGTGAGACCTTACTGTTTAATAACTTCATAAGCGATCTGTTTCTTGAGACTGATTAGCCACAAGACTGTGGCTAATCTGTCTGTAGGCATTAGTCTACAGAAATCCTCAAGGACAGACAATACCTTCATTTAGAAGTTCCCAGGCCCTTGTTTAACCTGGAAACAAGACCACTGCTTGCCCTTTTGCATATTCTCATTTGTAGTGTATGCTCTGTATGGACATGCCACGGTGAGGCTTTGAATCTGTTTCCTGGACAGCGAGAGTTTCTTTCACTGATTAGTCTCTGAGTTATAATAATTCCAGCAAGTGTTTTCTAAGGTTAGGAGCCAAGTGTTTGCAGTCATCTGTCCGTTGTCACTGACGCAATGGTTCTTGCCAGAAATAGGTATATTCAAGCCAGTTATTTTTAAATTCTTGGCTAGAAGAAAAAAATATGGTGGTTTTCTGCAATATTTTTAAAGACATTTTTTAATATATATTATACTTAATAACAGACAATGTTAGAGCAATTCAATGCCTGAGGCAGAGGCAATAGTATTCTCTCCACTGCCTTCAATGGGCTCTTGATTGGGTAATTATTTGCTAAGTAAACAATAGATAAAAGTTCAGTTTGTGGCATGTACACAATCGCAGAAGTATTGTGCTCTAAGTAAAACCACAGGTTCTTGCTGGTGACGGATTCTGGAATCTCTTCAGGGGGAAAATGGACTCTGATACCTGTGTCAGGGAAGTGATATTGCTTATTGTCAAAGTGCTCTTATCTTCAACCGTAAAGTGGTCATGTTGCTTTCAGAGCAGCTGAATGTAAATGGTGGCCGAAGGCAAGATCCCTGGATACTTGGGATATGGACAGTAAGCCAGCTGTGCCCTGGAGAGGGCACAGCATGAAGCCTTACATGCCACAGAGGACTGAGAGATGTGCATTGCTATGAGTTACTTGGTAAAGGGATACTAGACATGATCAGCAATGGCCAGGTTCCTGGTGGGCAAGGTGCTTTCCAAACCACTAGTGTTAAACCAGTAAGCCACAGGAGGGTGAGTATCTCCTCAGCTCCAGCCAGCCTCAACTAGTCCTTTCCTTCACCCAGAACACCTTCAACACCACCTGTTCAACCTGCTACATGTTTTGAAAACATCAGCAAGGTCTTTGCTGTGTTTCTTATCAACAGAGTAAGGAAGCAGAACATTTGTGCAGCATTTAGCAGTGCATCCCACTATAATCTGAACTAACGTGTACTCCAGTTAATGGTGTACTGAAGTGATGGGTGGCTTATTATGATGGTACTCAGTAAAGGGTACTATAAGAGACTGGGCTTATTGCTTCCTTCCAGCATGTTCGATTGCCCTTGGAAAAGTCACCTGCTCTAACTGTACAACAAAGTTAAATTGTTCCTTGGGTTCAATTGGCCTGTAAATCTTTTAGGGGAAAAACTGTTTCTTATTGTGTGTGTGTCCAGTATGGTATCGGTCCTCTCAAACTACTGAAATATTATAAGTAATAGCATATGCTGCTTTTTCTGACTTTTGTGTGCAACCCTCTTAGTATTCTTTATAAGGATTCCTCAAAAGATTAAGTCCTAATACTTTTACTTCAACAGTAAAGAGAACCCCATAAAGAATGTTGTTGATCCCATATTACTTTCTATTACGGGATGAAAAATGATAAGATGTGGTAACAAAGACCAGCCTTTGATATTTATCTAGCTACATTTTTAATTTTTCATGTAAACGCATATAAACTTGCAGAAAATAGACATGGGTTTATCTGCTCATTTATCAAAATTCCAATCAAATACTACTGCTACACTTCATTAAAAACAAGGCACTTGGACATGCACTGTTTACAAAGGGGAATAATATAAACAAAACAGGCTGAATGAGGGCTAGACCTGGAGAGAACAAGAAAGCTCTGATGGGAAATAAACTCATTACAAGAAACTGGAGATTATGTTTCTTCAAAACATTTTGTGTTCAGTTGATGGGATTAAACAATTCTGTCTTTAGAAGTAACATATGAAACTTTTCTTGAACACTTACATTTTCACTTAAGAATGATTTTTCCCCCTGGTATTTTATATAGCTCATAAGAGGCACATTACTGGATACTGAAATAGCAACAACTTCCTCAAATCCTCTATTAATGTTGTCCTGGAAAGGCACTTTGAAGAAGTACTTGGAAAATTTCTGTGCCTGAGTTAGTCTTCAAACAAGGATATTATCTGTAATGTGAGCATAGGGAAAGTTGTGTACTTGTGTGCAAAAAGGATTAGGAGAGAGAGTGCCAGTGTCAGTGCATCTGTGTTAAATCTGAAACATAACTTTCCAACTGGAGAACATGAACCAGAGACATTCGTTTTTTATTCTCTTTACTTATCTCACGGAATAAAATTATTTTTAAAGTGAGTATTTGTTTGAATAGATCCTCTTTAATTTTGAATGTCTCTTCAATTTGTATTTTCTGATTACCGTGTGGTAACTCTGCCAGAACATGCAGAATAACTCCAACCTTAGAGAAGCATAACTATGGGCAACCTTCAAGGGCCAGAGTTTAGGATTTTCTGTACAAAATTGCCGTAGAGAATTTCACTTTTCTCAGTGTACATCACTGTCCAGAAGTAAACAGGATCAGGATGAACACTCCTTTTTCCTACCCTATTATAAAGGAGTTTTTTGGTTGTTCTCTTCCTTTCGCCTCGCTTCAGAGACTGCACTGTTTAAAAGACTTCTGTCATTAACAAGTCCATTTAATTCTTAAACCACTTCTTGTCTATAGTGCTTGGGAAGGGGTTTTGTTTTGCCTGTTGTTTAAGAGTGGACTAGTCATTTAAAGCGGACTAGTCATCAAAATAAAGGCTATATAATAATTACCACTAAGATTTACTTTCAATTATAGTTGATTTTTTTGTTGTTCATTTGTGTTTGGGTTTTTTGTGTGTGGCACCAGAAATGGTGCCATCGTAGTCTTGTATTATTTAAGTACAAGGTAGTCTTTCACTGGCATTCAAATTTGACATCTCATTGTCTACTGTCCTTTGTGTTTTAAATCAGTCCTCCAGCAAGCATTGAACATTAGTCTGTGATCAAAATGCATGATCTGTGCAAGGACAGAGGATGGGAGGGGTGAGGAACTGTTTGACGTACATCTACTGAATGATGTGTCTGGAATGCCATGATAGAATAGACAGTCGTACTCACAACAAAATAATTTTGCAAGTGTTTTCCTCATTCTAGCTGCTTGCTTTTCCTTGCTGCTTGCATTCATATACAAAGCTAGTATTTCTTGCAGATGACCTGTTTCCATTTCCATTTCTCATTCTGTTAAAGTTTATATCTTAATAATGGCATATGTTACATTAATCTGGAGATCTGTCGTGGTTCAGTCCTTGGAAGGTACAGATCAGTCTAATGGAGCCAAAACACCTCTGCAGATTTAAGCTGTGAATTATTCTGGTGTAGTTCAGAAAATAACTTACTCTTCTGTTTCCTAATTTCTCACTAATGAGATAGGACCAGATGTGGTAACTATGCAGAGACCTTTCTTACTGCCTCACTTCCTCAAATCATGAAATTATGAATCATCTTTCATTAACCTATAGATGTATTCACAGACTCTAATGGGAACTAATAGAAATGCTACCTACCATCATCACCATCATCACCATCATCATCATTATCGTTATCATCATCATGTTGTTCTTGTGTCTAGTTGATGATTTATGAATGCTTATATGTGGAAATAATGACATTATCTTTTAAAAAGAAAACATTTGTCTCAAGAAGAATGAGAACATTGTTTTGTTGCCTTTCAATACAGAAAGGGGTCTTCCAAGAAAGACAGAGAAAGACCTTTTACCAAGGCCTGTAGTGACAGGATGGGGTGTAAGGGTTTTGAACTGAAAGAGAGGAGGAGATTTAGATTCGATATTGGGTAGAAATTCTTTCTTGTGAAGGTGGTGGGATACTGGAACAGGTTGCCCAGAGAAGTTGTGGATGTTCCATCCCTGGAAGGGTTCAAGGTTGCTTTGAGCAACGTCATCTAGTGGAAAGTGTCCCTGCCCATGGCAGGTCCCTTCTAACTCTAACAGTCTAAGAATTTGGTGCACACATACAACTTCTTAGACAAATTTATGTTAAAGAGTTCTGTATCAATGTAAATAACATTTATTCTACAGTTTTAGAGAAAGTAGTATCTTCTTTTCAATGTATTTGCGGTAGATGAAGTTTAACAAGTTTTTACTTGTTTAATCTTTTTAACAAGTGTAAAGTTATTAGTTCATTGTACAACTTTGACAGCCATTGGTTATGGAATCACAGCTGTAGTTTCCTTAAAATCAAGACTATTTTTAAGTTGATCTTATGGTTTTCTGAGGTGCCTCAAAATATGATTTTTCTTATCACTAGGAATAAAGTGAAAACAGAACTTCCTCAATGAGAGATGGAAATCTATGTAAACAAATGGATGTGTGAAAAGAGGGAAACCATACCAATTTTAAGAAGACCAACAAAACATATGGGAAAACACTGCATGTACTGGCCTCGGACTCCTGAAGTTATTTTTTTCATTCTGCCACTCTGTATGATAAAGCTGATGTAATACCCTTTTGCTGTTGAACGAAGGGAAATCTTTAGAGTAATGTGTAGTACCAGCTTTTATGCTTATCCTTTCAGATTTTAAAGTGGGTCTATCTAACAGAAAACTCCGGTAAAGGAAGCAGCCTTTTAAAAGTACAGATATTTAAATACACCTCTAGGAAAATGCTAGCTTTTTTCTAGCATTTTTTTCTAAAACTTCCTTGCTTTTCTATGAAATCACACAATTTCTGTCTTGCAGTGTGGCTATAAACACTTCATCAACAGAGGTCACAATGAAAGTACCTGTGAATTGCAGGAAATTCAATGCCTGAAAACGTGCTCTGTAGAGATGTCAAATAAAAAGCTGAAAAAATCTCATAGCTAATGCCTATTTCTTTCTGTCCTTCATTGATTCCAGTCGATTCTCACTGCTGATGAAATGGTTGTAGCCACACTGCAAGACGGAGATTTTTATCAAGCATGGCTTTATGTACTGTTAACTACTCTGTCTTGTGTTTCTAAAAGACACGGATAAGCAGAATGCTCAGGGAAGTAATTGCAGATTAATTATTTTATCCATTCTTGCAGTATGTCTTCAAAGACAATTTCTTGTCAGGGAGCAGAAATGACTTAAAGAAATGTCTTGTTTCCTATTTTCTCATTAGTCAAAGTTAGTAACGCAGTAGTTTTTTTTGTATGTGAGAGCTCTCCTTAACCAGCAGTGCACAATATTCTGTAGGAAGTGTTGTCAGTGATGTTATTCTACAAGAATTTAAGATTGAACTTGTTAGCAAAAACCATTCCCATTGGTTTTAATTTATGAATTTATTTTTTTTTCTCAGTCTTTAACTCTGAAGATTGAAGTCAGTCTCTAGAGTGACTCCTGCAGATTTGCTGTTTGGGGTTTTTTCCTTATCTGAAAGGAATTTTTATGAGTGTCACCTGTTCTGCCTGTACTTTCTTTGCAGATGTATGTTTACTTTTATAACACAATCAGTTAAACCTTGTAAGGTGAGCTGAGATCTTTTAGGATCTCAAAAGAAAACCAAAATAAATAAAAAAGTCCAGAATAAGGTTGACAATGACAACCTTGAGTCAATTCTCAAAAAAAAAAAAAAAAAGTGTCAAAATAAGTAAAGAGCTTAAGTCCTAAGGTCCTAGAAGTTTTAGAGTAAATTTTAAACGTATTTAAGCATCAAACTCTAGTTAACTAAGGCATAAAACATATCCACCTTAAGGAATTTTCATCCTTGCCTGTAGAGCTCCTGTACAAACATGAGATTTAGGTTCTCAAAAACAGAGTCCCCCCAAGACCAGTTGGCTGTGCTCAGCTCTGCCTGCAGTAGCCTGCAGGAGCTCAAATCCCACTCACACCTTCTATAGACATCTACGAACATAAGCCCTTCCCCACAAAACACCACTGGAAGTAGTGTTATCACAGAATCACATAACAGTTGAGGTTGGAAGGGACTTTTGGAGATCATCTAGTCCAATCCCAAATTATCTTTCTCTGTGTCCAATCACTCAATGTTCAGGGAGAAGAGAAGCCAGATACGTACTTGCTCAGATATGTGGTTTCAATACAGTGACAAGACAGGGACTCGTATGAAATCAGGGCAAGTGAAACCCAACCCTTTTCCTGGTGTGCAAAAAGGGTTAGGAGTAACCTTGCTAGATTATTTTGGAAAAAAAATTCATTTATAGACAAATTCAATTTTGGAATGACTAAAAATAGTCATCTTCAACATCAGAAAAATAAAATACATGAGTTTTCATGTCAAAATTGTATTTGACTTGAAATTTAATTGGAGTAAATTAAAATATCAGAGAAAGAAACTAAATGAAAGAAACATCTCTATTCTGAACTCAAAAAAATGTATAAATTTCACAACTCTGCTTTAATTTCTTATAGCTCTACTGTGGTATAAAAAGCAGAGATGCACTATTGACAGAAATTACTGTGAGGCTGCTCAGGACTGCCCTGACAGTCCAGGTAGGAGGCTGAAGGCACTGTCACAACCCTCTTCTAGGCAGATGTTCCAACACCTCAGTTTTCCACCAGAAGTACCCCAAGAAGACCATTTGCATTGAGGGAAATTCAGCTTTCAGAGAACGTAAGGAGGCACATTAGAACATTGTGACCTGATAAAGAAAACCAGGGCTTGTCCTCCCCATCATGCAGCTCAGCTGACACGCTCTAGAGGACAAACCCAATGAACTTGAACATTGAGTTTGTTAGTTTTTCTCTCAGGAATTAATGTGACTGCTTGGCTTACATCCAAATTCCATTTCACTGTTGATGTGTTTTTAATTTTACAGGGTTTTTTTTTAATAACAGACCACAAATCCAAATAGTAGGTATTCTCCTTCCCATTCTTTAATTTTAGTATTAAATATTAAGCTTGGTAGAGTCCCAGTAAATAGAAGAATTTTTAAAAAGAGAATTAAAATTAAATACTGCAACATCTGCTTCTTTTGGTTTTGCTCCGTTGTTTAAACTTCCTTAAAAGAAACTCAATAATCCAAAGTCTAGATAATCTCAATAATCCAAATTGGTCTAGAAAACTGGCGATTCTCACCAATATTTACTCTTCTCAATGTTTTGACCTCAACACTATGTACTTTCTTAATTAGTATAGATGCAATCTATCATATTGAAAGGAAATGAAGTTACTCCATACACTGATTGCATGGAAAAGAAAATGATTTCACAAAGTACAATTCCTTCTTCCTGGCCTAGAAGGTGTTAGTGTACTCATTGGTAATAGCTTTCCTGCTGGAAGCAATGGTTACTTTCTATTGCACAGGTTTTCTTACAGGTGATTTTAGAGAGCAGTTCCACACATATTCCTTGGTATTTCTCTTTTTTGAAGTATTCCCAAATTCTGCTCATAGACAATATATAGCAAGCTTCACACTTTGAGTCTCTACAAACATCAGCCTTTCCCCATAAAACATCACTGGAAGTAGCGTTATCACAGAATCACATAAAAGTTGAGGCTGGAAGGGACTTCTAGTCCAAATCCCCTGCTAAAGCTGGATTGCCTAGGGCATGTTACTCAGGACTGCATCCAGGCAGGTCTTGAAAATCTCCAGAGAAGGAGACTCCACAACCTCCCTGGGCAGCCTGTTCCAGTGCTCTGTCACCCTCGTCCTAAAGAAGCTGTTCCTCATATTTCAATGAAACTCCCTATGTTTCAGCTTGCGCCCATGGTCCCTCGCCCTGTCACTGGCAAGCACTGATAAGTGTCTGGTTCCATCCTCCTTCAACCCACCCTTCAGACACTTGTGAGAATGAAGGTCTCCCCTCAGCCTTCTCTTCTCCAGGCTAAAGAGTCCCAGCTCTCTCAGCCTTTCCTCAGGAGGGAGAGGCTCCAATCCCTTAATCATCTTTGTTGGCCTATGCTGGACTCTCTCCAGTAGTTCTTTGAAATAACTGGAATTTTTCCAAGTCAACGTAGAAGCAGAATAAACTGGTATCATCATCTGCCCATAGATGCATGTGACCAGATACATTAAAGAAAGTAGAGGCAGCTGTTTACTATAAGCCCTGACCCAGCGGTGAGAATGCCACATGGAAAGAAACAAGGTCGATGCTAGAAAAACAAGCTGTTGTATTATGACAAAGAAGAGGCTGAAGGGTGACTTAACTGGGGATTAACATTTGCATTTACAAGTAACACGGCTGTAAAATTTGCATTTGCAAGAAATATCTCAATTGTAAATGGATACTCTTAACTACAAAATCGCTAGTGAGAAAGAAAGTCAAATATAATAATTCAAAGAATTTATATTGTATACATTATGCTAATCAGAAAGAATATGTAACAGACACCCAATTTCTCTTTTTTGCTTGCCAGAAAACAATCTTTGATTCAAATTTCCTGTGGAAAACTCAGCCTTATTTACAGTACAATCATAGACAATAAACACTATGACTGACCCCATTCCTCTGAGAATCTTTTGGCGTAACACCAAAATAAGCAAAATTTGAAGAAGCCATTATAAGAAAATAAATAAACAAGCCAACGTCAAGAACAGAAAGGGATTATTGTCAAATTTTGTGTCTCTTACGTAAATTGGTGTTGTTTAGTAACACCAGTCATGTTTCTATCCTTAAAAGGTTCACTTTGGTGTTTATGGTTGGAGTTTATGAAAGCTGAGAGTCCAGACACTGCTTCTCTTTTCCCCTGAGTTCCCTTTTAGCGCAGCATCTAATTCCTGCAAATCTGAGAGGAATGATGGCACTGAGAACAGCTACTTCCCGGTCCTCCCACAGCACAGGAGCTCATGTGCTGCTGTCCTCAGACAGAGGCAGAAGAGAGCATGCTTCCCTCCTGCCAAAAAAATAGGACTAATATTATGTTTTCCCATAATATTTAGCAGATGTAGCCTGGCTTGTAAATACAGAACCTGGTCCTGCGTGTGCATCAGAACCATGAATATTAGTTTATCCAAACTATTTTTATACAATTGTTTTTTAAATAAAAAGGAAAGGGTTCAGAGGAAACCAATCTTTTGATAGTTTTGGGGTGGTGTTTTTGGATCTAAAGCCAAGGGGTCACTTTTCAGTACTCTTTGGACCAGACCCTTAAAATACAGTCGCAGCAATATCATTACCACATTACAATTGCTTCTTCTCGCCAGGTATGCAGTTGGAAGGTATTCAAACCAAGCCCAAATTTATACCAAAATATTTGCCATGGGTTTCATATAAGGTGTAATAAACTTTGAACACGGCAGAGCAGATTTTGAGTCCAACCTTTCCTTTTAAATGCCCTTATCTTTCTCCCTCCCTCTCACACCCCTGCGCCCTCACATTTTATGTGACAGCATTGCTGTAGTACCTTCAACCAAATAGCCCCAGCCAGTGAAGCAAACACAAGCACCTTATGAGGTGTGACTGACTTCTGAGTGCAGCCCTTTTCTTTTGCTGCTGTTTATAGATAACATAGGAGGCCTTGTTGGCCCTTCTGCTCATTTAATTGCCTTAAAGCTGGCAGTGAGCAAGCGAAACAGAAACATGGCATTCGTTACCTTTTTGATCCTCTGCTTTGTGATCGCCACTGATATCGCTTTCTCTTGCCAGAATACTGACGACTTTGTGGGTGCCAGTTCTCCGGGGGACATTGTTATCGGAGGCTTGTTTGCGGTCCACAGCGAAATGCTGCGTTCAGAAGAACATCCCATGAAGCCAGTCATCCAGAATTGTGCTGGGTGAGTAATACTGGAAGTTGCAGATACAGCAAAGAAGAGGTCACCAACGTTGGGCATGCATTTCTTATGTTAAGATCAACAAAATCTGTTCCTCTTGCATTTCTTAGTCTTTAAAAAGACCTTGAGCATCACACAAATTGCACATAAATTAATACGGGATGACAAGACATGGCAAAGTTACAGTAAAAAGTAGTGTGGCTGCCTGAGGAAGGTAACAAGCATTTGATCCTATTGCTGTCTTCATATATAATCAAATAGCCCTGGAAATTTAGGCTGAACAACCATTTAATTTCCATATAAGTGCTAATTTTTTACTATATGTCTGAAGTACTCTGCTGTGCAGTTGTTCCTTATTTGTTATGGGGTTGCATCTGAGTGATTTGAACACAGGCAGACCTCAGCACATATTGAAGCATGTCCCCCGCCTCGCAGGGCAGCTCAGTTGTAATTGATGACAGAATCTTGCTGACTAGATTGTAATTATTGTTATAATTACTGTAATTATTACACTGTGTATTGTAATTGTGGCATTGTATTATAGGACAGACTATGTATGAGCACCATGTCACGTATGCACTCAGGTTCAGACAGTGCATCAGAGTATTTATTTCATTGACTCCAAATCCCATTGTGCTTGAAACAACTATTTTTCTGGAAGTACTGCAAAGGAAATCTGGTAAAGAACTTCATTTTAAGTATATAATAAAGCTTTCCATAGCCCAGGAATTCCAAATATGCATTTTCTTTAATTTTAATCCAGATGCAAATCCTTAAATTTTCTTGGAATCTTACATGCAACTTAATCCTACATCTGAATCTAATAATCGGCTGGACATGCAGGTATCAGTCTGGATTTATTTCAGAATGATGATCAAGTTGATAATTTTGTCAGTCTTCCATTCTTTTTCTACAGAATCGTAAACTACTCCAGGTCCACTTGAAATTTAATTTAGTTTGCAAGGTTTGTAAACTTTAGAGAAGCTGGGCTGAGAGGAGGGTTGGTTTCATGGCCGACATTTTATGCAGGCACAGTTCTGATTAAATATCTGTTATGACATCCACTGGAGATAAGGGGAAGAGTTGGACACTCTTCATCAGCTTTAGAGAGGATTTTAGGAATGTCGGTGCAACTGTTAGAAGACCTCAACCTCTGAAATGTTTTCTTCTACTCAGACATTTTCAGTCCTTTCTTTTCTCTGTTTCACGCTTTTGGTGGCAGTAACTACATTTTTAAAAAGCTTACTGGGCAGATGAAGTAAGTTGAATCAGCCTTACTGACTTTGACGGGTGCTTCCTGAAGATAGCACTTGCAATTTTTCATGTACCATGAAAATTTGAGGTTTAGTCCCTGTTTTCACAGAAAATAATTTTTATCAATTTCAAAATTTCTGTTTATTTTGCTTAATCTCCCAATTTGGTGAGGCAAAAATGTGTGATTTCTAATGTGTTTATGCTAAAACCCAAGGAAATCACACAAAACGTACTATCCATTCTTTCTTTCCCATAGTTTTCAAGCTCTAAAGGATATACTCAAAACAGACTGCTTTGGCCTTGTTCCCAGCAATGTTTTTTTCTAAAATAAAACTACTGTGTTTCCTGGCAGCTTTGAAATCCAAATTTTTCTTCAGACTCTTGCAATGATACATGCTATTGAAACGATCAACAATTCAACACTGTTATCTGGAGTTACTCTGGGATATGAAATCTACGACACGTGTGCAGAAGTTACAAAAGCCATGGCATCTGCTCTGAGGTTTCTGGCTAAATTCAATTCTTCTGAGGGAGTTGTGGAGTTCAAGTGTAACTACTCAGACTACATCCCGAGAATCAAGGCAGTTGTTGGAGCCAGCTACTCGGAGGTCTCAATGGCAGTTTCAAGACTGTTGGCCTTGCAACTAATCCCACAGGTAGGTTTGAGGGAAATATGTAATTTTGGACAGAGGGTCAAGTTTACCATGCTTAGAGCCAAGGTGGAGCTCTGATTACTGCAAAAGCCACATGTTTGCTACAGGGCAGGATCCAGCCCAAACAAAGGACATCAAGAGGGCTGTGATTTAACTCCAAATGTAGGGCTTGCTTCACTCTCCTAAGCAAAGGCAGTGAGGACTAGTTTATATGCCCAAAGCACATGCCTCCAAGTATTATTTCAGGATGATGCTGGGCCCTTGTCAGTCTGGCAGCACCAGTACTCAGTCCTGCACAGCTGTGCCAGTTACTCCAGTGTACTTTGGGTGGCACTTCAGGTTACACTCGCCGTGTCTAGCCTGGCTGGTGGTGAATAAAACAATACTCAATCTCAAGCTGAAAAGAAAATATTCAGATTTGGCCAGAAATTTGGAAAATCTTACCTGCCTGAGAGAGATTAGATGTCCGAGTCTGTTATGACTATGGAGAGGGAGGTGAGGAATATTGGTCTAAAACATCATTTGTGACTTCAAGCAGTTGTAGAAAAGAGGAAATACAACTCTCACTGCACTGGTCCTTCCCAAAACATCCGTCTCTGTTTCTGACCTCTCTAGGACTAGCACAGTTCCACCCTTGCACTTAGGCTGGGGCTTCTATTTCTTCTTTCACCATTTCAAAAGAGTGGGGTCAGGGCTGGGACCAGCAAGGAAAAAGGAGATCCATTTCCACTCCATCCCATGTTGCACCCTGGGTTTGTCAATGTGACATAAATTACCTCACTGCAAAGCAGCAACAAAATAACCAAACGCATCGTAAAAGACATAAAATCTGAACTAAAACTAACTTCTAACTGAGTATTCTCCTCTTCAATAGTAGGAAGTAATAATGGCCTCCAACTTCACCACAAGGGTTATGTTAAGTAGGACAATTAAAATGCCACACTTGAACGTAATTAAAAAGCAAGTGATGAAACAAATCTGCATTGGGACACAGAGATGGAAAAGGTGACCCAGCATATTTGTCTCATCAATAGCATCTGCAGTCTTCTGACATCAGTAAGATTCGGTTTCCCTTCCAGACAGGCTACTGTCATTTTGGAAAGCTTAGCTTTCTTTTTTTAAGAACTGCCAAGCAATGTAGGAAAAACAAGTGTAGGGGGAAAAAAGCTCCTACAAACAAATGCAAAAGGATTAAAAGTAGAGAGATTTAAATAACAAAGTTCCATTTATGTTTTTCGAGCTACATTCACAAGAAAAAGGTAATAAATCTTATATATGAAAGAATTATAATATTCTGTGGTATCAGTTACTGTTTGTTTTTCTGGGAGGTCCTTCTAACTGACTCAATGATCCTTTTAAAATATAGTAATTACACCTTGTAGAGAAAATATGTATGTGGGTGAACCATACTAATGCACTTAGTGACAGAAAAATACTGCAGAATGTAAAGGTAATAGCAAATTGAATAGTATCTCAAACAATATTTGATGCTTCCAGTGTTTTAAATATTGTTTCGAACAGGATGCTGATGGTATCTGAACAAAGCAAACCAAAATCCTTATATCAGCATAATTGTCATATCCATTTTAAAAAGTTTTATTTTCCGCCGTCATTACCACTGAAGTAATTACGTGGATGAGGATGAAAATAGTGGAACTGGTACTGGGCATGAGTCTGCGTCTGAATAGCAGGGCGAGGGAACCTGCCCCGTTTGGCTGTGCCTTGTTGGTGTTCACTCACAGGAGGAGGGAGCCCTGGGTCAGGCTGGATGAAGGAGAAATCATGGCAGCTTTGGATCTCTTGGTGTCCTCTGGAGGAGATCACCTCCATAACTGAATTGTTCGCTTTTCCTAGGTCAGTCCTGTGTCATCAGCTGAAATCCTCAGTGACAAAATCCGGTTTCCTTCTTTCTTCAGGACTATCCCCAGTGATTTCCATCAGACAAGAGCAATGGCCCACTTGATCTCTGAGTCTGGGTGGAACTGGATTGGAGTAATAGCCACTGATGATGACAATGGGCGGTTCGCTCTGGAGAGCTTTGGGGTCCAGGCAATGGCAAACAACGTTTGCATAGCTTTTAAAGAAATGCTGCCTGCCTATCTCTCTGACAACACCTTTCACACCAGGGTTGATCATGCAATTGAGAAGATTGTCAAGGAAACCAGAGTAAATGTTATTGTTGTCTTTATGAGACAATTCCATGTGCTCAAACTATTTAAGAAGGCAATTGAGAGGAATGTACATAAAATCTGGCTTGCAAGTGATAATTGGTCATCTGCAGTCAAAATCAGTACAATTCCCAACATCAGACAGCTGGGGACCATTGTGGGATTTGGATTTAAAAGCAGAAACATCTCCACATTCCAAGATTTTCTGAGAAACCTTCATGAAAAGCCCCTTGACAACAACAAGTTTTTACATGAATATATTATGCTTTTGTCAGTCTGCGAACACCTGGAATACTACGACTTTCAAATGTGCATTGCAAACCATTCCCAGGATGATCTATTGCAAAATGTGGAGAATAAACATCAGATCTGGAAAGATGATTTTTTGAATGCTAACATCGAACCAGGATTTATCTATAGTACTGTACTTGCAGTCTATGCCATTGCTCATGCCATTAAAGGGCAGTGCAAAGACAGAAACTGCAAGGATCCCTCTGCCTTCACTCCCTGGGAGGTATGATTTTAATTCTTTCACGTCTCAGTCTCTCTGCAAAACTTTCGTCTCATTTTTGCTCCCACATTCCTGGATTTGCTAGCTTGGTCTTTTCACTAAATGACTTTTTATTCCTGCTTCTGCCTTTCTTCACTAGATGAAATCACAGACTATATGTGCTAGAGCAGCACCATTTAGCTGCTGCAGTACTGAGAACTACGATTCAGTTTTACTCCCCCTTTGCTACTCGTGGTTGGTCCTATTGCTGAAACTGCACTAATACAGGGCAGTGAGTGCTGTTGAGATATGAGGCTATTGCAGGATAGGAGCATTCACCAAAAAGTTTTAATTTTCTCTCACCATTGTCTCCATTTTGTCTGAATTCAGGTATTTTCCTCTAGAATGAATCTTTACTTGAAAGTGAAAATGCAACAGGCTATTCCCCTGTCTGATCTTAATTTATACTGAAGTGACTGGTGTGAAAACTAGACACAACCTTTAAGATGGGAGAGGTAGTTGTTATCAAGCTATACTGGGTGGGAAAAGAAGAGGAAAAATCAGACAAGTAAACCTGGCCTGACCTTTTACCCAAGAACCAGCACAGGAGTATTCACTTTTACACACTTTTACTCAGAGGATTAAACAAAGTTCATTTAAAAGTCAAACAATCACCGAAGCACTCTGACTTGCTCTGACCTCTTATGCTAGGTCAGGGCAGGTCAAGCCAAGATACGGGATTTGAAAAAAACACCCAGTAACGATCAAACTCATACATGAATGTGTTAATGCAAATAGGAAAAATTTAGGACTGCTCTACAGGGGATGAAATTTTATGGAGCTGCATTTACATCATTGCTGAATTACATCCCAAAGGAAAAGTCCCATTAAGAAGCTAAGAACTCGTGGAGAAAACCAAAAGAGATAGTTATTCTCTCTGTGCTGTTTTCATAATATTTTTCTTCTACACTGAATTTAAACCCTCGGGAAACTGATACACACATAAAGCTTAGAATGCAAGTAATCTGTAACACACATCTCCACATGCAGAGAAATGACAGAGGTATTTGTGTTAAAGCCTTCGCAAAAATAGCCATCAATTAAATCAAAACCTTGATAATTATTAGCCCCTTCTGTCTGAAGCTCAAGATATATTGCAAAAGCTCTGCTGTTCCCATATTGTTACAGAATTTGGAAAAGTGGAGAAGGAAAAGATTAAATGACTGGCCTGAGTAGAAACATTAAAATCTTTCCTGTTCAGTCTCACAAGGCTGCAGCATCCAAAACAGTTGCAATACCGGTTAGAAGCATACTTTGATTCTTCATAACTGGTAGAGATCCAGTGAGAGCATATGAAGTCTGAATAAACTCAACACATTATACATGAAAAAAAATTACATTTTATGTATGTCATGTGTTAAATATACATATATAAACCTATGTATACACTAAAGCCTTTTGAAGTAATATACTTGTCAGTGTGTTTGCTAAATGCTACAAATATAACAAAAGGGATCCTGTAAGAGTATGCTTTTCAGAGGGTTATTAAATTCACCAAAATCTTGGGTTTTTTTCTTGTTAATTGATCCCTGTTGCTAAGACTTGTTAGACCAGAAAAGGGATAAAGCCTTTACTTCAGTTAAGAACCACAGTAGCTAAGGAAAGTCCTTCTGTGGTCTTCCCATGAATTGGGAGTGGGTTATACGTGCCTTGACCTGTCTTTTTCTAGATTCACACACAATTTTTTGATCTGGCTGTTTGGGATGAGGGAGAGAGAAATTTCACTCTGTTGAACAGAAGAGGTTGCAGTATGAAGCTGAACAGCTGCCTGAACAAAGCATGCTGGTTCTGATACTTCCTACGATCCATCAGATATGGCCTAGTTGTTGCTGCTGCTGTGTCCCTGGACACTTCATCCCAGCCAGCTGGCGTGGATCTTTCATTTAACGGTTCTGAGTCTCATCTTGCAGTACACGATAGCAGTCAGAGTCAAAGCTGAAATCAACACTAGAGTAGATATTTCCAGACATGCTGGGGGAGGTTACTTTGGAAGCAAACTCCGGTGACAGTAGAGTAACAACAGAAGCGTCAATCACAGTTGTTCTTTACAAGAAGTTCCGAAAGTTACAAAAGAGTTCCAAAGCGCCCTTGTTTCTGGCAAGGAAAAATTCTTTTCTTTCCCATGATTGTACCAAAACTTTCAAGGCAAGGAAAAAATACTGACATAAGTATTTGGATGCATTGCATAGAATTCAGAAAATATGATTTCTTTTTTTTTTAAATTAATAGATATTTAAGGTCAACTGGATTGTGTGAATAATGTAAGTCTGTGTAGAATGTGAAATTAAACACTTTTAAAGATTAATTTTAATTTCAAGTTCTCTTTTACTCCTAAAAAGCAACATTTCATTTTAACTTGTTGTTGTCATACAGATGTTAAACTATTGAGCTTATTGCACTGACATGATACTGATGTATGTTACTATTCCTTACACTTATGTTCAGCTCCTTGAAGAACTTAAAAAAGTTACAGTCATTGATGATGATAAAGAAATCAAGTTTGACTCCAAAGGAGACATGAGAACTGGTTATGATGTACTTCTTTGGAAAGAAATTGATGGCCACATGGAAATCACCACTATGGCAGAATATGACCCAGAGAAAGGTGACTTTATCTTTGAGGATGAAGAGAAAAAAAAAGATTTTCTGGATTTAAAGGTAACTTTTCATTTGTTGACATCAAATGTGAAATTTGTTTCAAATTTTTCTTCTTCTAGTATTTGCAAGTGAAGCACGTGTCAGACAGAAATCTCTCTTGTGGTTTCATGTTTCCTCTTAGAGCAAAGAATCCTCTCTGGGTTTATCCATCCACCTTCGCGCACCTCATGTTCACCTGTAAGCAGGCTTGGTGATTTGAAATTGAGTTATTTCTCCATAATGCTCCTAGAAAGTTTCCTAAGATTGGAAGAGGGGAGATTTAGATGAGATCTTAGGAAGAAGTTCTTTGCTGTGAGGGTGGTGAGGCACTGGAACAGGTTGCCCAGGAAAGTTGTTGATGCCCCATCCCTGGAGGGGTTCAAGGCCAGGCTGGATGGGGCTTGGAGCAACCTGCTCTAGGGAGAGGTGTCCCTGCCCATGGCAGGGGGGTTGGAACTTGATGATCTCTAAGGTCCCTTCCAACTCTGACCATTCTATGATTCATTCTATGAAATCAGAAGTTATATCTAGCCTAAGGGTGCTATTGCAGAATCTTGAAAAGGGGGTTTAAAATAAAAAATGACCATGCATAAAAGCTCCCTCTGTTAGGTGACACCACCATTGATGTTGTACATGAAGACTCAGATCTGTTGATTTTACTGTTAAAAAAAAAA
>VXBW01006788.1:0-17296 GCA_013400375.1 Thinocorus orbignyianus
CCCGGGTTCGGAACCCGCCGCTGCTGGGGGCCCAGGGGTCAGAGGGGCCAAAAATAACCCCCTGTTTATTTTTGTAACGGGCTCCGGCTCTTCGCTAACGAGCGTGTTGGTGCAGCGAGTTTGGGGCAGAAAACTCAGAAAACAGCAGGATTTGGGGCTTTTTTAAGGTCTGGTCAGAGGAGAGGGACCCCCAGGGTGGGGGGACACCCCTGGGTGCTCCCTGCCTGGCTCCAGCTGAGCTTGTCCCAAGGGAACATAGTAAGGACCTAACAGCAGATATTTTGGGGTTCCCACGTTATTTCTCCTCCTCCTGCTCCAAAAGCCAGGAATTCAGCCCAAAATAAGTTGGGTTTGGAGCCGAGGAGGTGGAGAAGGGGGGGATACTGCTTGGCAAAGGGCGGGAGTGTTGTCCATGTGTCCTTGTGCTGGTCCCTGAGGTCAGAGCTGGCACCTGGCCCCTGAAAACGTGCTTTTAATTAGCAGGGGTGAAGCAGCAGTGCCCGGCTCCTCGGGACATGGGCTCATATCCCGGAGTCTGGGTGGGAAGGGACCTTCAAGACCCTCCAGGGCCACCCCCTGCCCTGGGCAGGGACACCTCCCACCACACCAGGTGGCTCCAAGCCCCATCCAGCCTGGCCTTGAACCCCTCCAGGGATGGGGCAGCCGCAGCTTCTCTGGGCAGCCTGGGCCAGGGTCTCACCACCTTGGAAGGAATCTTCTATGGAGACCTTAGACCAAAGGGGCTTTTTGGGACTGGAAGGAGCTCTAAGGTCTCCCTGGAACCTCCTCTTCTCCAGGCTGAACCCCCCCAACTCTCTGGCCTTGAATCCCTCCAGGGATGGGGCAGCCGCAGCTTCTCTGGGCAACCTCTTCCAGGCTCTCCCCACCCTCACACCAAAGAAGTTCTTCCCCACATCTCAGCTCCATCTCCCCTCTTTCCATGTCAAACCCTTCCCCCTCATCCCAGGGCTCCCCTCCCTCATCAAGAGTCCCCTCCCCAGCTTTCCTGGATCTCCTTGGAGGAGCTGTGGGTTCCCTTGATGGTGGAGAGCTCTGGAGAGAGCTGGGCAGTCACCAGCCCTATGGAATTTGATGGGATCCAAGTCCCAGCTTCTCCACCTGGGACAGAATAATCCTGGGGGACAAGGAGCTGGAGGCCAGAGACCATAGGATGATTTGGGAGGGAAAGGGACCTTAAGGACCCCCAAGTGCCACCCCCTGCCCTGGGCAGGGACACTTCCCACCAGCCCAGGTGTCTCCAAGCCCCATCCAACCTGGCTTTGAACCCCTCCGGGGCTGGGGCAGCCACAGCTTCTTGCACGCCCACGAAATCCCCGTGGAGCTGTGTCCTGTGGAGAAATAAATTGGATTTCCAGCAAAGCCGAGGCTGTGTGAGACATCTCAGCAGCTTTGCACCTCCATGGCCACCACCCACAACCTGCACCCTCCCTGGGGGGCTTCCACCTGCCCGTTTGGGGGTGGGAGTATCCAAAAAGGTCAGGTTTGTACCCAAAACGTGTCGGGGAGGAGCTGCCCGTGGGTGCTGGGGCTTCTCCCTCCCCGTTCCGAGGTGGGGCTGGAGCTCACCCAGGGGGTTTTGGCCGTGGTGGGAGATGCAGGTGTGGGAGTTGCTGTTCCTGGGGATGGAAGTGTTTCTGAGAGGGCTTTTTGGCTTTTTGGGAGCAGGGGCCCACCCCTGGCACCCACCGTATCAGGGGAAGGATCGGGAAAGGATCGGGAAGTGGCCGGCTGATCCCGGGCAGGCAGGTTGTTCCACCTCGGCGTCTCTCATGGCTGGTGCCTCTTGCTGCTGCTTTGCTTTATTACTCTGATTTTATTATTTTTATGGTTTTTGATCCCCTCCCTTTTCCTCACTGAGCCAGAACTTGGCTTTTTTGAATGTTCTTTGCGTGCGATCCCAAAACCCTCCCGGCCCGGCCCGCGTCCAGCCTGCTCCGTTAAGGAAACTGGATCTCTGCAGCCTCCCCGTGGAGCCAGGTCCGTGCCTCCCAGGAATTTCCAGCTGGGTTATTTTGGGAGGCCCTGCAGGAGCCTGGCAGCCCTGGGGGATTCAGCTGCTGCCTCACTCCTCTCTCCAGCAGGCCGGAGACCCCCGGATCTTTCATAAAATCCATAAAAAAGCAGCTATTCCATATGGAAAAGGTGGTTTTCCATACCATTGGCTGTTCTGGGGGTTATAAAACCCACCAGGCAGCACGTGGCACTGTGTGAGGGAATAACTGGTGGGATTTTGAACCCCCAAATTGAAGGTGGTCAGTAGGGGATGTGTTGGCTCCAAAGGTGGGTGACCAGCAGCCCTGTCCCTTACTGGGACAACTGGGAAGTTCAGCGTGGTTTGGAAGTTGATCCCTCCTCCAAGATCACTTTGGGCCTCTGATTTTTAGCTTGATGGGGCTGCAGGTTGGGGATATTCCTACATGGAACACCCTGGGGAGATGATGCTTCCCAGGGAGCAGAAGGCCTCGGGTGGTGGTAGCTGCAGCAGCCGGGGAGCGGAGGTGGGTGTCTCGGCGACTTCTGAAAGTGAAAGGACTCACTCCTGACAGGATTTTGAAAGCAAAAGTGTTCTTTTTCCCCCTTTTTTCATTGCTGAGGAACTCGTTGGCACGGGTCACTTAGTTTTTCCCGGAGCAGGGGAATTCTGCAGGGCAGGAGCTGAGTTGTAGGAACGTTTGGGCTGCTGAGACCCCCTCGCAGGCTCAGGAGATGTGAGAAAATCAGATCATTATCGTTATTATAATGACTTTCTTTAACGTAATTTAGAAACGTGGTGGTTTTTATCTGAGAAGAAGGCAGGAGACTGAACTCCTAGAACAAAAAAGCCAGGTTTTTTTTTTCTCCTGGCTTGGATTTGTTGCTTTATCTTCAGTCCTTTCCTGCCGGGATCAGGTTTAATTTCGGTTACGCTCGGCGGCGCAGGAGCCATTTCCCAAGGCCCAGGGGACGGGGAGGGACAAACCCAGGCCCCAGAAGCTGCTCAGCCTCCCAGATCTCCTCCCCAGAGCCCCCTTTGGGGTGAATTTGGGGGTTTTGGGGGGTTTGGAGGAGCTTGGTGTGGTGGAGGAGGTGGCTGGTCCCCACGGGATGTGCTGCCAGTCTCCCTCCGGTTTTGTTTGCACCCACTGCTGGGTATTTTTAGCAGGAATTTGTCTGGTCACGGTTTCCAGCCCCAGGAACCATCCTGGATCCCCTCTAAATCCAGCAAGAGGGGCTCCTCATCCCCGTTATTGCAAATATTTCCTCTTTCTTGCCCTAATCTGCCCCTTGTCCCAGGTCTTACCTATTTAATGCAGGATTTGGGGTGTTTTTAGTTGTTTTTCTGCTGGCGATGGTCCTCACCACGGCATCCTGGGTGTAGAACATCTCAAATGTTCTACAGAAGTTTGATGTGCACCACCAGTGGCTTTGGTGACAAGTTCTTTTTTCTTATTTTTAAATATAATTTCAGTGAATCATAGAGTGGTTGGAGTTGGAAGGGACCTTCAAGATCATCCAGTTCCAACCCCCCTGCCCTGGGCAGGGACACCTCTCCCTAGAGCAGGTTGCTCCAAGCCCCATCCAGCCTGGCCTTGAACACTTCCAGGGATGGGACATCAACAGCTTCTCTGGGCAACCTGTTCCAGGGCCAGCGGAGGCCACGGANTGGAGATTTTGGGATTCTGCTGTCGATTCTTTCTCCGTAAAACCCTTTGGCTGGAGCAGGATTCACAAGTGCAAGTGGCAGCTCAAGGAGATCCTAGTGAAAGGGGAAAAAACCCTTAATTTTGGAGAATACTCGGAGAACTCTGCCAGGAGTTCAGGATTCTTGGCGGGAAAATGCGGTGGGGTGAGCAGCCTTTACTTGTTGAGGGATGAAACTTGTTTCAAGGAGCTTCTGTTCCCAGAGATGGAGAAATTGTCATCTTTTGGCACCAGAGTGGGGCAGGATGGGGACGAGCTGGGGCTGGCAGCGCTGCCGGCAGGGCCTGGCTCCAACCTCCTGGTTCCGTTCCCTGCGTTGGCCCCGGCACCTGGAGCTGAGCTCTGCTGGGATCTTTATTTATTTTTGAATATTTCTTTAAATCCACAGAGCGTGGATGTTAATTTTGTTGAGTTTTATGTATTTATTGCTTTGAAAAGCAACGTTTTTTGTGTCCCAGGTGGAATTTGCTCTTGGATTGTGCTGCTGGTGGAGCTCACTGGGGTGTTCCCTGCTCCTGTGGGGCTGGAGTAGGTGATGGAAGTGAGCTCCCAGGGGGATTTATTTTCATTGAGTCATTTGGGTGACCTTAAAGCCCCTCCAGGTCCATCCAGGGACACCTCCCACCAGCCCAGGTTGCTCCAAGCCCCATCCAGCCTGGCCTTGAACCCCTCCAGGNCCAGCCCTCCCAGCATCTCCATGTTCTCCTCTGTCTTCACTCCACCAGCTCCATGTCCTTCTGACGTTGGTGACCCTGGAGATGCCCTCAGGTCTCCAGGTGGGGTCCCTCCAGCACGGAGCAGAGGGGTTGTGGCAGCACAAGGACTTACAAAGCTCATGTTGAAACTTTCCCAGCTCCTTCTGGCCTTTGCCCTCAGCAGCGTCCCGCTGGGAGAGACCAACCTGGATTTAGCTTTGACCTCCTGGAAAGCACCATCAGGGGAGGCTGAGCTTTGGGACCTGGGGAACCCGTGTCTTGCCCGGCTCCCAGCGATGCCTGGGGAGAAAACAAACCCCTACGTGACTGTGAAGAGGCTGGATGTGGATGTTGAGAGGTTGCCCAGAGAAGCTGTGGCTGCCCCATCCCTGGAGGGGTTCAAGGCCAGGCTGGATGGGGCTTGGAGCAACCTGGGATGGTGGGAGGTGTCCCTGCCCATGGCAGGGGGCTGGAACTGGATGATTTTGAAGGTCCCTTCCAACTCTGAACATTCTATGATTCTATGGACGGAGGAATGGATGAGTGGATTCGTGAGGAGAGGGATTCATGAGGAGAGGGATGGATGGGTGGATGGGTGGACGGATGGCTTGAGGCCCTGGCCTAGGTTGCCCAGAGAAGCTGGATGGGGCTTGGAGCAACCTGGTGTGGTGGGAGGTGTCCCTGCCCAGGGCANCAGGGGAGGCTGAGCTGTGGGACCTGGGGAACCCGTGTCTTGCCCGGCTCCCAGCGATGCCTGGGGAGAAAACAAACCCCTACGTGACTGTGAAGAGGCTGGATGTGGATGTTGAGAGGTTGCCCAGAGAAGCTGTGGCTGCCCCATCCCTGGAGGGGTCCAAGGCCAGGCTGGATGGGGCTTGGAGCAACCTGGTGTGGTGGGAGGTGTCCCTGCCCAGGGCACGGGAGTTGGACCTTTTGGAAGGGTTTGAGGTCCCTTCCAGCTCCAACTATTCCATGATTCTATGTTTTTGTCACCAAATTCTCTTCTTCTCAGGGCTGAGCCAGGCAAACTCTCTGTCCCCTGTGCTTGGTGGCCACCCGGAGGGGCTCTGGCCTTGCCATCACACATGGTGTGGGTTGAGATGTAATTTGGGTCCCTCCAGAAATGTAGGATCCTGGATTGAGCTCCCACAGGGGGAAAACCCCCCCAGAAGACCAGGGCAGACTTTCTTTATATCCTGCTTCAAACTCTTGGCCGGGATAGATGTGGAATTGTCGAGGTTCGGAGGGACCTTTCAGATCCTGGTGTGCTGCAGGGAAGTTTTATTCCAACATCTGCCTGGGTTTTGGTGAGAGAAAGGGGAGGAAAAGGGCATCCCGGTGTAATTCCAGGTGGATTTGTTCAATAACCTTCCCTGAGGGTTATCCCTCTGCTTGGAAAAATGTTCTGGTTATTAAACTGGTGGCTGAGCTGAGTCCAGGAAGGTCCCCTTGGTGGCCCTTGTCCGTGGGGAAGTTCTCCAAGCCCAGATCCATCTCCCCACCTTCCTCAGCCTTTTTGCTGCTTGAATAGACCCGACCTCAGGTTTTCTTTCTGAAAGCCCCTAATTGCACGACCAATTAGTGTTAAAAGAGCTAATTAGTGAAGGAAATGGTTTTACTTGGAAAACAGAACCGGACAGGGAGAAATCAACTCCCAGGCGGGGCCTGGCAGCTGCAAACTGGGGTGCTGTGGTTCTTACTGGGACAACTCTGGGATTCCCATGGGAATGAGCCCCCCCTTACCCAGTGGGGAGTGTTTCTCTGGATTCTGGCCGTGCTGGACCCCATGGTGGGTTCCCCCAAAGGCTGGAGCGTGCTGGAAGAGAGGGATAGGATTGACCTGCAGATGGTTTGTGGCATGAGCTGGGGCTGGAAGAGGAGAACTTGGTGTCTCCTCGTTATATGAGAGTCAAGTTGTGGAATGACAGAGTTGTTATCCTTGGAAAGGACCTCTGAGGTCACAGAGTCCAACCATAAACAAAAACACAACCCACACCCAACAACCTTGGGCACCAGAGCGTGCCCTCAAGTGCCACATCTACTC
Source organism: Thinocorus orbignyianus (assembly GCA_013400375.1). Classification (NCBI taxonomy): domain Eukaryota; kingdom Metazoa; phylum Chordata; class Aves; order Ciconiiformes; family Thinocoridae; genus Thinocorus; species Thinocorus orbignyianus. The sequence continues at coordinate 6,442 of VXBW01006788.1, forward strand.
GTTTTGATACCTCCAGGGATGGGGACTCCACCACCTCCCTGGACAGGCCCTTCCAGTTCCTGAGCACCCTCTCAGGGAAGTCATTCTTCCTGATATCCCACCTAAACCTCCCCTGCCCCAACTTCAGACCATTCCTCAGGTCCTGTCATGATTCCCTTGGGAGAAGAGGCCACCACCCACCTCCCTACACCCTCCTTTCAGGCAGCAGTAGAGGGCAAGGAGGTCTTCCCTCAACCTCCTCTTCTCCAAACTCAACGTGCCCAGTTCCCTCAGCCTCTCCCCACAGGACTTGTTCTCCAGAGCCCTCACAGCTTGGTGGCTCTCCTCTGGACATCTATTAATAACGAGGAATTTTGGCCTCTTTTAGGCTCTGCCTGTTACGGAATGCAGCCTTGGGGACCTTCTCCTTCCCCACCTCCCTCCCTGAGGACTTCAGTGAGTTCTTGAGGTGTTTCATCTCTGTAGACAACGTCCACCTTGTGACCTCTCTGCCTTCACGTCTCTGATGGGATCCACCTGGGCTTTTGAATTTCCCTTCACCTTTGTTTTAACCAGCAGTTAAAAATGATCACTTTTCTGGCACCTCCGTGACTCCTGCTCATTTTCCAGCACTACTTGGATGGGTGGACTCTTTAAGGAACCATCTTCCTTAGTCCTACAGGAGGTGGGAGCCTTGAGATGCTGCTTGCCTCAAACTGGGAGGTGAAAACCAGTGTGAGCTGAGCATTCTGCTGGCAAAATAGAATCATAGAATCATGGAATGATTGGAGTTGGAAGGAACCTCAAAGATCATCAAGTTCCAACCCCCTGCCCTGGGCAGGGACACCTCTCCCTAGAGCAGGTTGCTCCAAGCCCCATCCAGCCTGGCCTTAAACACTTCCAGGGATGGGGCGTCAACAACTTCCCTGGGCAACCTGTTCCAGTGCCTCACCACCCTCACAGGAAAGAACTTCTTCCTGATATCCAATCTAAATCTCCCCTCTTCCAATATAAAACTCTTACCTCTGGTCCTGTCACTACAGATCCTTAGATGTCACTTTTGGACTGCCCTACTTGGCTTTTGGAGTATCTGTCTCTGGGGAGAAAAGCAGGAGGAAGTCACTGAGATAACTCCACGCCTTCTCCTACCCCAGTTGTCACTTCTTTGCTCATTGGTCTTATCTTCATGAAATCCTACCGGGATGCTTGTTTGTTTGGATTACGGACCTATTTTTAAGTAACCTATTTTTTTCCTCCCCCTGCTTTGGAAAAGGCATTCCTTCCAGGATCTGAAGGGAGCTCCAGGAGAGCTGGGGAGGGGCTCTTGGTCAGGAAGTCTAGTGACAGGACGAGGGGGAATGGTTTTAAATTGGAAGAGGGGGGATTGAGATGAGATCTTGGGAAGAAGGTCTTTGGGGTGAGGGGGGTGAGGCACTGGAACAGGTTGCCCAGGGAAGTTGTTGATGCCCCATCCCTGGAAGTGTTTAAGGCCAGGCTGGATGGGGCTTGGAGCAACCTGCTCTAGGGAGAGGTGTCCCTGCCCAGGGCAGGGGGGTTGGAACTTGATGATCTTGAAGGTCCCTTCCAACTCTGACCATTCCATGATTCTATGAGCTCCGTGGGCATCTGCTCGGGCTGGCTCTGGGAACCACCCGGCCCTGCCTGAACCTGCTCTCTCCCACCCCAAGAGCTGCTTCCCCTTGGCCAGGTGGATATTTTGATGACTTCTGCTGTGGGAGGTGCCTACAGGATCCATGCAGGGCAGATGTAGCCCTTCTAAACACACTTTGTCCTACCGAGGAGATTTACATCGTCTTAATTACGCTGGCATCTTAATTGCACTCTCCCTGCACCTGGCCTGCTGGAGAGCAGCCCTGAGGAAAAACACCTGGAAGTCCTGGTGGACAACGGGGTGACCATGAGCCACCAACATGGCCAAGAAGGGCAATGGCATCCTGGGGGCATCAAGGAGAGCGTGGAGAACCTCAAGGGAGGTCATCCTGCCCCTCTGCTCTGCCCTGGGGAGGCCCCAGCTGGAGAACTGGGACCAGTTCTGGGCTCCCCAGTTCCAGAAGGACAGGGAACTGCTGGAGAGGGGACAGCAGAGGAGCACCAAGGTGGTGAAGGACCTGGAGCATCTCTCCAAGGGTCTTGGGGATGTTGAGTCTGGAGAAGAGAAGACCGAGGGGGTGAGAGCATGGCTGGTGGGTGTCAGGAGGATGGGGCCAGGCTTTTCCCAGTGGTTCCCAGTGAGAGGCCAAGAGGGAACGGGCACAAACTGGACCATCAGAAGTTCCATCTGAACATGAGGAGGAACTTGAGTTTGAGGGTGTCAGAGGCTGCCCAGAGAGGTGGTGGGGTCTCCTTCTCTGGAGACATCTCAGTCCCACCTGGACACATTCCTGTGGGACCTGCTCTGGGTGGGGGTTGGAGGAGATGATCTCCAGAGGTTTCCTTCCAACCCCAGATCATTCTGAGATTCACCTCCTTCGGGATTTTAAAATCCTGGAAGGCTTTACCCATCCCGGCTGGCCTTCAGAACTTGGAAGTGTTACCAATCCCATGGGAAAGGGTGATTTTTGTTAGCAAACACCTTCTGGTGCCACAAGTTTTGCCAGAAAAGATGCTTTTTTGGTAGCAAAGAGTTTCTTACGTCCTTTTCCCCCCGAAAGGGACAAGTTTTTTAAGGTCAGTTTAATTCATCCCTCCAGGTCCCCAGCTCTGGTGCCTGGAATCTCCGTGGCTCTCGGATGAGGACAGAAACATAATAAACAGGAGAACTTGAGGAATGTTCCTCGCCCGAGCTGCAGATGAAGAGCTCTCTTGTTTGAGCAGCCTGCCCCTTCCCCGGGCCCGTTAAGCTTCGTCTTGCAGGGAAGGGAGAAATAATTCAGGATTAAAGGCCTGTGTTTGGATTTGTGAGGGTGCCAGAACATAATTAATGGGTGAGTAAGCCGGAGGAGAGAGGAGAAGAAGAAGAAGTTGTTTTTTTCCTTGACAAAGAGAGGCAGATGATGGATAATACCTAGTTTTCCTTTGAGGAGTGGAGAGATAATTTCTGAAAACATTATTTTCCAAGTTCCTGCCGTTATTAATGTGGCCCAAGTGGTTTTTGTTGGAGCTGCTTTACAGATTTAGAGGCAGAAAAACCACCCCAAATCCCAAAGTATGTCATTTTAGGAGTGAGGAGCTGTGGAAGAGCAGCCCTGAGGAGAAGGACTTGGGAGTGCTCCTGGAGGAGAAGCGCCACAGGAGCCAGAAACACGCGCTGACAGCCCAGAAACCAACCCCGTGCTGGGCTGCAGCCACAGCAGCGTGAGCAGCAGGGCCAGGGAGGGGATTCTCCCCCTCTGCTCTGTGCTCCTGAGACCTCCCCTGGAGTCCTGTGTCCAGCTCTGGAGTCCAGAGAAAGGACATGGAGCTGGTGGGACGGGGCCAGCGGAGGCCACGGAGATGCTGGGAGGGCTGGAGCAGCTCTGCTGGGAGGACAGGCTGAGAGAGCTGGGGCTGTTCAGCCTGGAGAAGAGAAGGCTGCTCCAAGGGGAGAGCTTGGAGCAGCCTTCCAGGATGTGAAGGGAGCTCCAGGAGAGCTGGAGAGGGACTCTTGGTCAGGGAGGGGAGGGACAGGACAAGGGGGAAGGGTTTGAAATGGGAAGAGGGGAGATTGAGATGAGATCTTGGGAAGAAGTCCTTTGGTGTGAGGGTGGTGAGGCACTGGAAGAGGTTGCCCAGGGAAGTTGTTGATGCCCCATCCCTGGAGGGGTTGAAGGCCAGATTGGAAGAGGGGAGATTGAGATGAGATCTTGGGAAGAAGTCCTTTGGTGTGAGGGTGGTGAGGCACTGGAAGAGGTTGCCCAGGGAAGTTGTTGATGCCCCATCCCTGGAGGGGTTGAAGGCCAGGCTGGATGGGGCTTGGAGCAACCTGGTGTGGTGGGAGGTGTCCCTGCCCAGGGCAGGGGGTTGGAACTTGATGATCTTGAAAGTCCCTTCCAACTCCAACCATTCTATGATTCTATGATTTAGGCACGGTGAGGAAGGGGCAGCCTGCTCAGGTGTTAGTTCTTCCTTCCTCCCACCTGCCACACTCCTCCTCCCTGCTGAGGGTGTCGGGGAGCACCGAGGACCTGGCGTTGCATCTTGTGGTGATGGTGTTATGGAGCTGTGTGGGTTCCTTGGGGAACCTTGGGAGCTTTTCCTCCTTTAGGTGTTTCCAAAGCTGGGTCATAGTTTGATCCATCACTGGTGGCGTTGAGCTTGTAGGAAGCAAAGCTTAATAATTCATCAGGAATAAAACATTGGTTAAAGGTCATCTTTATACGAGGGAGGAGGACGTTGGGATGAGGGATAAGGGTTTGACCCTGGAAGAGGGGAGATGGAGCTGAGATGTGGGGAAGAACTTGTTTGGTGGGAGGGTGGTGAGAGCCNGCTGGATGAGGCTTGGAGCAACCTGGGCTGGTGGGAGATGTCCCTGGGTGGCTTTGAAGGTCAATTCCCACCCAGACCCTCCCATGACTTGATGGTCTCTGAGCATTTTGGGGAGGAGACAGCGGTTCAGTATTCCTCATTGTTTCAGGGTGTATCTGTTCTCTAAAACACAAAATAAGGAGCAGAAATTTAGTACTTTTTCCTTTCAAAACTGGTGGAAATGATCAGAAAAGTGGGATTTGTTGTATCTCCTGCTTTTCGCTGGGTGATTTGTGACCCCTGGCACATCCGCAAGGTGGGACATGGGCTGGTTCCTCCTCAGGACAAAACCCAGCACCTTAAACTGGGGCTGAAACAGACAAATACTGCATTCTGGTGACATTCCATAGGGATCTGGAAGTGCAGGATGGTGCTGGACTCTGCTCTGTTGGAGATGTCCTTGCTCTTGGAGGATAAATGTGGCTTTTTAGGTTCCTGGCTCCCCCACTGGAGGTGACCCATGGTGAGATGCCACCACAGCCATCGTGAGCTGTTGGAAGCCCTTTCTGGGTGTCAGGGATCCCCAGGCTCTGGCAGTGGGTGTCACAGGTGGTGACAGTTGTGTCCCTCTGCCACCCTACTGGGAAGATGAAGTTTAATGGTTGGACTGGATGATCTTAAAGATCCCTTCCAACCTGGGCAATTCTATGAAGTGGTTCCTCAGCCTCCATCAGGAGGTGGCAGCTTGAAACCATGTGGCGCCACTTGGTTTGCGTTAGGATGAGTTGATTAATTAAACTGTGTCCTGGAGGTCTGTTAATTGAAGGAGGAGATGCTCCAGGAGGTGTGAAACTGGAGAGTAGGAAAACTTAGCTTGAAGGATGGTGATGCCGTGGTGGGAAGAGCACACCCGGCAGGGACCTCTTGGTGGGAAAGTGATGGAAGCTGTCCTCATCCTACCTCGGGTGCTGTCCTCATCCCACCTCTGGTGCCATCCTCCTGGAGCTGGCAGAGCCCAGAGGTGCCAGGGTGACCTGGCCATGGCCACCATTGCTGGAAACCGGAGACCCAACTGTTCTCATCCCATGGAGTGTTCCTTGGGAGAAGAGACCAACCCTCCCTGGCTACCCCCTTCTTTCAGGGAGTTGGAGAGAGCGAGAAGGTTTCCACCTCCTTTTCTCCAGACTGAACACCCCTTGCTCCCTCAGAAGTTCTCCAGACCCTTCTCCTTGGTCTCCAGACCCCTCAACAGCTCCATGTCCCTTTTCCAGCCCTTCCATGGCTTTCCTGAGGCTGTTGGATGCTGCTGAGCATTCCGTGGCCTGGAATTGCTTGAGATCCTGCTGCTCTCAGGGGTTTCTCGTGGGCCTGAAGATTTGCACTCTGTAGATAAGTAGGTTTTCCCATTTCTGACTTGTCTTAATAGTTGTATCATTGGAAAAAAAGGAATAAGAAGAGGTGAGAAGGGGTGTTTGGGGCATTCCTGCACCTCTCCAGGCTGCAGAGGGCAGGAGGAGTTCCACCAAAGTTTGTATGAAGGTGAGAGGTGGAACCTCATGTTATTTTTTTCTCCCACCTCTTTTTTTTTAAGGGAATTGGGTTCTTTTTCTTCCCCCTTCTTAACAGATGAGGAGAAAGTGTTTTATGCTTCTGTGAGTTTGTAAAGGGGGAGGCTCAACCCTTTGAGGTTGTCCTTTAGAAGTTGTACCTTAATCTGGTTGTCCTGTGCCACCCCTGCAGGGACGGGCATCTTCACGTGGTCCATCCATCTCCCTGTCTTAGGTGGAAGAATTGTTCTCCAGGGTGCAGGAGGACAGGAGGAAACGGCCTCCAGTTGCCTCAGAGAAGGTTGAGGATGGAGACTGGGGACAATTCCTTTCTGGAAAGGGCTGGGAAGCCTTGGCAGAGGCTGCCCAGGGCAGGGCTGGAGTCTCCATCCCTGATTTCCAAGCCAGGCAGACGTGGTGCTGAGGGACACGGGGCAGTGGTGGGTTTGTCCATGTTGGGTTGATGGTGGAACTCCATCATCTCCAGGGTCCCTCCTATCAGTGGTGGGTTTGCCCATGTTGAGTTGATGATGGGACTCCATGGTCTAGAAGGTCCCTCCCATCAGCGGTGGGTTTGTCCGTGTTGGGTTGATGGTTGAACTCCATGGTCTCCAAGGTCCCTTCCAACCTCCACCATTCCATGATTCTGGTTTAGACTTGATGTCACACGTGTCTACAAGAGCTGCTCAGTGCAAAGGGACGGTATCTGATGTCCCACCACTGAGCTCTGTGGAAGCCTCATCCCTGGAGAGGTTCAAGGCCAGGCTGGATGGGGCTTGGAGCAACCTGGTGTGGTGGGAGGTGTCCCTGTCCATGGAAGGGGGGTTGGAACTCCATGATCTTTAAGTCCCTTTCATCTCTAACCATTCTGTGATTCTTCTGCACTCAGGAGAGCTGCTCTTCCCACACCACGGGAGCTCCAGGCACCCAGAGCTGAGGTCAGGCTGATCCTGGTCCTGCCCATCCAGCCCCCAGCCCGGTGCCGGCTGTTTGTTTAGCGTAACCGTTGGGATAAGTTGTCCCAACTGGTTTGTTTTTCATCCTGTGGCTATTTTCAGCCGCTCAGCCTAACGAGGTGAAATGTCTGGGATGCTTTTCCCCTTCCCTGTGACCTCTCTACCAGGAGGCCGAACGCTGGCCGGCTCCCTCTGGGGAGTGTCTCACCCCCTGCTTCCCTCTTTCTGGTAGCCTTTGGATACCTTCTGGACATCTGAGTATCTTCTGGCCCGGCCAGTTTGGACCATTTACCCTGAGCCCCAAATCCCAGCATTGGGAATGGATGGGGAGCAGTCCTGAGCAGAAGGACTTGGGGGTGTTGGTGGATGAGAAGCTCAACATGAGCCAGGAACCTGTGCTGGGAGCCCAGAAACCAACCCCAGCCTGGGCTGTGTCCCCAGCAGGGTGAGGTGGGGGTTCTGCCCCTCTGCTCCCCTCTAGGGACACCCTCCACCCCACCCCAGAGTCCTGCATCCAGCCCTGAGGCACCAACATCAGAAGGACATGGAGTTGGAGTGGGTCCTGAAGGCCCTGGAGATGCTGGGAGGGCTGGAGCCCCTCTGCTGGGAGGACAGGCTGAGAGAGTTGGGGGGTTCAGCCTGGAGAAGAGGAGGCTCCAGGGAGACCTTGGAGGGTCTAAAGGGNAAAATCACTCTGTGATTTGATGGTCCTTCCAATTATAAATGTGTGATGTGCTCACTCTTATTGATTGGAATTTTGATCCCTTTGGGGTTGGGAGAAACTCTCAAACTCTCATTCACTCAGGTGGGATTCATTTTTAAAACAAACCTGGCTCTTCCTCCTTGGGTAAAGCTCAGAGGGGACCTGAGCAGAGGTGGTTCCTCTCCAGTGTCAGCCAAACGACTATGCTGGGAACGTCACGTCAGACTTCTCTGAGTTCCTCACGGTCTCCAATATATTTAACCTCACCTACTGCAGGATGTGGAAGCACTAAGTCTTCCAGAGATATCATGGTGCTGGAAGCCATCTGGCAGGGCAGGGCCTTGAACCCTCTCACAAATAAATGTCAGCTTGGTGGCCTGGCCTGTGGGACATCCATCATCTCCTGGGCAGGGCTGGGACGCATAGAATGGTTGGAGTTGGAAGGGACCTTCAAGATCATCCAGTTCCAACCCCCTGCCCTGGGCAGGGACACCTCCCACCAGCCCAGGTTGCTCCAAGCCCCATCCAGCCTGGCCTTGAACCCCTCCAGGGATGGGGCAGCCACAGCTTCTCTGGGAAACCTCTTCCAGTGCCTCACCACCCTCACACCAAAGAACTTCTTCCCCAGGATTCATCTCCATCTCCCTTCTTTCAGTGTCAAACCCTTCCCCCTTGTTCTCGGGCTCTCCTCCCTCACCAAGAGTCCCTCCCCAGCTGTCTTGTAGGTCCCCATGGTTTCCCTCAGTTTTGATAACTTCTTCATACCCGTTTTCTTGCTCCCTCACACCACGAGGGTTTGTGGAGAACAGTTGGTGTCGCTGGTCTGAGCCTTGTGGAGCTTGAAGCAGCCCTTCACGGGCATCCACGATGACATGATCAGTTGGTCGGTGGACATGGAGAAGGTCCACGCATCCAGAGAAGGTCCTGACTTCTTGCTGGTCTGGACTTGTCTCCTGCAGTTAGGCTTGGGACCCGGCTGGTGGCAACACCACTCCCAATAAGGATTAAAAAGCTGAAAAGAATGGAATTCCATGGAGTTGTAGTTGACTCTGGGGAGCTGCATTCTCTCTCCAGTTGGATTCCTTTCCGTTGGTGTCCCATTCCAGTAGGTCACTGGTATTTATTCAAAAACAAAGATGAGCAACAGTTATTGCTCTTATAAACCAGTTGGCCAGCCACCTTGGCTCCTTGCTTGTCTCCATCATTATCTTCATAGAATCACAGAATGGTTGGAGTTGGAAGCGACCTTCAAGATCATCCAGTTCCACCCCCCTGCCCTGGGCAGGGACACCTCTCCCTAGAGCAGGTTGCTCCAAGCCCCATCCAGCCTGGCCTTAAACACTTCCAGGGATCGGGCATCAACAACTTCCCTGGGCAACCTGTTCCAGTGCCTCACCACCCTCACACCAAAGAACTTCTTCCTAAGATCTCATCTAAATCTCCCCTCTTCCAATTTAAAACCATTCCCCCTCGTCCTGTCACTAGACTTCCTGACCAAGAGTCCCTCTCCAGCCATCCTGGAGCTCCCTTCACATCCTGGAAGGCAGCTCCAAGGTCTCCCCAGAGCCTTCTCTTCTCCAGGCTGAACAGTCCCAGCTCTCTCAGCCTGTCCTCATAGGAATGTTCCTCATGGGGGAACATTCACCTGTGGGGTCCACGGGAGGTCTCCTTGGCCTTGGTCTTGGCTTCTGCGATGCCCTGAGCTCTTCACGGAGGGTTCCTCAGCAGTGGCAGCCCTGGAATGTTGGGCAGATAGGACTGAGTGGTTCCTCGGGTGCTGTGCCAGAGTAAAAAAGGAAAGAAATGGAAAATTGAGGTTGGAAAGGAAGAAGGAGAAGGTTTCATTGTTCTGTGGGGTCTGTGTGAGTGGTGTGAAAAGGCAGGAGGAGGCTTTGGTGCGGAACGGGGGAGAAGAAGCTGGATTTAGTTGGGGAGGATGTGGAGTTGATCAGGAAACTGCAGGGAAATGGCCCAGTTTTGAGGCAAAGGAGGAGAACTTGGGGCAGCTTCTCCTCTTCCCCAGGCTGGGAGCAGCAGGTTCTGCCTGCAGGGAGGCAGGATCTCTGCTCCTGTTTAACCAGGAACTCCAAAAAAAGCTGAGGATAAGCCCAGGCTGGTGTCCCTGCAGCCCCGGGGTGTGCCAGGGTTTGGCAGAGGGATTTATGGGCAGCCAAAGTCACGCCTTGAGTAAACACAATTCTTTCTCCTGATCCGTTGCTGGTGTTGAGGGACACATGGATGCACCCCCCACCCAGGGCAGCAGGACAGAAAGAACCTGGAATTTTAAGCCCTGAGAGCTTTTTGGGGGTTTTTTTTGGGGTCTAACATCCCCACTCGGCTCCTGGTCCCGGCAGAGACGGGGAGAGTGACAAGGAATCACCTCTCACCGGTGGTGACTTCCAAAAATCCATTGATGGGGCAAGTGGATAGCTCTTTGTAGGTCACCATGGAGCCAGCGGTCGGGTTCCAGAGCTCCTGTTGGGAAATCCAACCACTTAATGGAAAAAAAGCAGCTCTATTTTCATGGGAGCACCATGGGGAGCAGCATCCTCCATCCCAGCCGGAGGGAGAGGAGATGCTCCAGCTCCTGCAGTGTGTCCATATCAACAAGGCCAAGGAAGTTGTGGGTGTGATGGAGTGACCCCAAATGAGCCACTGCACCTTTTCTTTCTTTTCCTTCTTCTTCCTGCTCTGTTCCTGCTGTAAAACAGCTGGTAAAAAGCCTTGGGAGTAAAACTCTGCTAAAATAAGCAACCGTTTGGCTTTGCCAGTGGGCAGAGAATCATAGAATCCATGGAATGGTCAGAGTTGGAAGGGACCTTCAAGATCAGCCAGTTCCAACCCCCTGCCCTGGGCAGGGACACCTCCCACCACACCAGGTTGCTCCAAGCCCCATCCAGCCTGGCCTTGAACCCCTCCAGGGATGGGGCAGCCACAGCTTCTCTGGGCAACCTGTTCCAGGCTCTCACCACCCTCAGAGTAAAGAAGTTCCTCCCCACATCTCACCTAAATCTCCCATTTTTTAACTTAAAACCGTTCCCCCTCATCCCATCCCTCCAGTCCCCAAACCCCATCCCTGGAGGTGGAGGATCTTCAGACTTCAAGACCTTTTGAACCCATCTTGAAGGTTCCTTCTGATCTAGATAGTTCCAGGTTGCTCCAGCCTGACCTTGGGCATTTCCAAGGATGGGGCATCTCATCACCCTCCCCGGGAAGGATTCCTCCCTATGAGCTCACCTCAATCTCCCCTCTTTCAACTTAAAACC
>VXBW01006788.1:23483-35675 GCA_013400375.1 Thinocorus orbignyianus
GATGGATGGATGGATGGATGGATGGATGGATGGATGGATGGATGGATGGATGGATGGATGGGTTGAGACCCTGGCTCAGGTTGCCCCGAGAAGCTGTGGCTGCCCCATCCCTGGAGGGGTTCAAGGCCAGGCTGGATGGGGCTTGGAGCAACCTGGTGTGGTGGGAGGTGTCCCTGCCCAGGGCAGGGGGTTGGAACTGGCTGATCTTGAAGGTCCCTTCCAACTCCAACCATTCTGTGATTCTATGAAGTTATTTATCTTGCTCCCAAGGTGTTTCTGCAGCGTTTTTTGGGCACCAGGGTGACAGATGGTTGGAGATGGGGTCTCCCTGGCTTTGGGGCCAGCTCTGCTGCTGCCTGAGTCAAGGGTGATGAGAGGGAACAGCAGAAACATTATAGTTTTTATTCCCTTTGATTTCTTCTCAGCTTTCTTTGGCGTCTCGGATCTTTGTTTTGGGGCAGGAATGACTCACTCATCCATGATGTGGTTTCCTGACTTTTAGCAGTTTTTGATTTTGCTTGAAAAATAGTAAATCATCAGTCTCTCCTCACCCTGCACGGCAGCGTCCCGGGGGGCAGCTGGATGATGGCTGCCTTCACACTGACAGGGATTTCTTCCCACCCCTCCCTGGATTCTGTCCTTCAAAACATCTGCAGGGCGTGGACCTGCTGGAGTGGGGCCCTGGAGATGCTGGGAGGGCTGGAGCCTCTCTGCTGGGAGGACGGGTTGAGAGAGTTGGGGGGTTCAGCCTGGAGAAGAGGAGGCTCCCAGGAGACCTTGGAGCTCCTTCCAGTCCCTCCAGGGGATGGGTCTCGGAGCTCCCTGAGAAAGGAAGGCAAAAGATGGGATGGGGATGGGATGGAGATAGGGATGGAGATGGCACTTAAGCCCAGGAGGGACTCTTGATGATGGAGGGGAGTCCTAGGACAAGGGAGAAGGTTTTGACCCTGAAAGAGGGGAGATGGAGCTGAGATGTGGGGAAGAACTTCTCTGGTGTGAGGGTGGTGAGAGCCTGGCCCAGGTTGCCCAGAGAAGCTGTGGCTGCCCCATCCCTGGAGGGGTTCAAGGCCAGGCTGGATGGGGCTTGGAGCAACCTGGTGTGGTGGGAGGTGTCCCTGCCCAGGGCAGGGGGTTGGAACTGGATGATCTTGAAGGTTCCTTCCAACTCAAACTGTTCGATGATTCTATGACTCTATGACTGAGGAACAAGAGATGGGGCAAGAGGAACTGGCCTCCAGTTACCCCAGGGGAGGTTGAGGATGGAGACTGGGGACAATTCCTTCCTGGAAAGGGCTGGGAAGCCTTGGCAGAGGCTGCCCAGGGCAGGGCTGGAGTCGCCATCCCTGATTTCCAAGCCAAGCAGACGTGGTTCTGAGGGACACGGGGCAGTGGTGGGTTTGTGTGTGTTGGGTTGATGGTGGGACTCCATATTCTGGAAGGTCCCTTCCAACCTTGACCACTCTATGGATCTATGAAAGATCTTGCCTGGTTCCAGTTTTGAGGGCTGGAGCTGGCCATCCAGCACGGAGCTCTCCTTCACCCACCACCGCTGACTCAGCTCAGTGCTCTCCTCGGTGAAGTTCTCCCAGCAAGGTTGGGCAGCTGAGGAACTTTCCTTCCTCAGAAGATCCTCTCCTCAGGGAACACTTTGCACTTTCAGGAGAGAGGTTTCTTATGGAAATTACTGCAAGGTTGGAGCATTAAGGCTAATTGCTGCTTGATGATCATTGATTAACCACAGAATCTGGTGCTCCTCAAGCCCCAGAGGCCAAGAGTTTCACAGAGATGGAGGAAGGAGAAGGTTTATTTATCCAGTTCCTGGTGTCTCCCGGTGTTGGTTGTTGCAGTGCCAGGAGGAATCAGGTCTGTCTGTCTACAGGGGGCTGAATTCTTGCGGTTTTCAAACAACCCACAGTATGAGGAGGTTCAAATGAAGTGGTGAAATGTCCTCTGGCTCCAGAGAAGGTGCCTCTGAAGAACATCCGTTGTGAAGGGACAGTCCTCTTGGGTGAAGGAGGACCTTAGAGTCCCGTCTGGATGGCCTTCACTCTTTGGTGCAGATCAGTTCCTCCCTTTTGTTCGGCACAGAAGGAGGAGGAATGTGTCAGCAGTGAGATTAGTTCATGATGATGAAGTAACCCAATCCCTGGTTATTCCAGCCCAGGAGGACTTCTTCCTGCCCGGGGGATGTTTTGGCTTCTCCTGCTCTTCTCGCCGAAGGGCTCCACATGGGATTTTCTAACGGACTTTGGGCGAAACCGCTTTGCCTTCCAGGCCAGGGTGGTACCGAAACAACTGTTCCTATCTTGTTTGGACAGCCCAACAGAAATGTTACACCCTGGGAAAGCAAAACAGACCTTTCTCGGGAAGGAAATACCTGAAATGGGCAGTTTTGAGGCCAGAGCACCCAGGGAAGGGTGCTGAGATCTGGTCTGGAGAGGTTTGGGAGACGTGGGGAGAGAAGAACCGTGCCTGAAAAGTGGTGGCGTGGGCAGGAGATGGGATGGTTGATCAGAACTGGGTTGTGTGTGGGGACAGTGTGGGCAGGGGGACAGGCTGAGAGAGTTGGGGAGGTTCAGCCTTGAGAAAAGGTCTCCTGGGAGACCTTGGAGCCTCTTCCAGTCCCTCNTGCCCCGTCCCTGGAGGGGTTCAAGGCCAGGCTGGATGGGGCTTGGAGCAACCTGGTGTGGTGGGAGGTGTCCCTGGATGGAACTGGATGGTCTTGAAGGTCCTTTCCCACCCGAACGATTCAGTGATTCTCTAGTGGTGGGACACCAGAGATTGGTGCTGGTGTCCACTGGTGGAAGGGTGGGTTCAAAAGGGCTTTGGTGCTGGTGGCAGGGAAGAACGAGGATGTTTGGAAGAAATGGGGTGAAGCTTTCCTTCTGCTAAGTCAGTGAACTGCTGCATGGAGAAGATTAAGGTCACTCATGGCAGTCAGTGATGAGGGAATTCATTGTAGGAAAGAAATCTTGAGCTTTTTCCAAGGAGAGAGGCCCATTTGTGGAAGAAATTTCTCCTTTTTAATTGAATAAGAGGTGGAGAGTTCACAGCAGCCTCACCTTCCTGATTCATTCCTTCCCAGGAAGGAATCTTAATCCAATGGTGGTGACCTGAAGAGATGAGCGTGTCCGTAGATCTATCACCGAGGGCTTCCTCCTGTCCCTGTTCCACCTCGCGCAGCTTCGTCACGTGGATTCTGGGAGACCAGGGGGGTTTTCCAGGAACCGGCAGTTCCACCAGAGCAGGGCAGGAGGTGGCTTTGGCCCCGGGAATTCTGCACGACCCGTTTCCCTGAACACTATTATTAGCTGGTTGGAGAACGTTCACAGTCGGACCTTCCAGCAGAGGCACCCGAGGACGTTGTTACTTCCTCGAGAAGCGTATCCGAGATCAAATGGTCCCATCTCTGATTGGAATTCCTGCATTTACATCTTCTCTAGACTGTTTAATTGAGTTAGATGAAGGGCTGGGTTGGTTTTGGGGGGTTTTTTGCATCGTGCAAGATGTTTCATCAAAGGAAAAAACTGTATCTTTGAACTCCTGCTGATCTGTACGCGGTAGCTGGAGGTTTCCTAGGAAGACTCACCAGTTGGGTTCCTTGAACTGGGGATCTTCAGCCATCTTTGCAGCTCCTGGTGTAAAAAGAAGTGGAAAACTGGATGACTTCACTGAATTTGTGTGTCACTGGCAGCTACAGACCCCGCTGTTTCAGAGGTGATGACAATTTAACAACATTTAGGACGTGAATCACAGAATGATCTGGGGCTGGAAGGGACCTCTGGAGACCCCCCAGTCCAACCCCCACCCAGAGCAGGTCCCACAGGAACGTGTCCAGGTGTGGTTGGAATGGCTCCAGAGAAGGAGACTCCCCCCCACCTCTCTGGGCAGCCTCTGCCAGGGCTCTGACACCCTCAGAGTCAACAAGTTCCTCCTCATGTTGAGATGGAACTTCTGATGGTCCAGTTTGTGCCCGTTCCCTCTTGTCCTCTCACTGGGCACCACTGGGAAAAGCCTGGCCCCATCCTCCTGACACCCCCCTTGAAGGATTTCTGGGTGTTGATCCGATCCCCCTCAGCCTTCTCTTCTCCAGACTAAACAGACCCAAGTCCCTCAGCCTTTCCTCAGCACAGAGATGCTCCAGGCTCCTCATCATCTTGGTCGTCCTCTGCTGTGCCCTATCCAGCAGATCCCAGTTCTTCTGGAACTGGGGAGCCCAGAACTGGACACTGCTGAGCGTAGACACTGGCTTGAATGTTCCTGATGTAACTTCCTTCAGGTGGAATCTTCTACCAGCAAAACTCACTCTTAAAATAAGGAGATGGAGTTTATGGGCTCCAAAGACAATGGGAAGAATGGGTGAGGAGGGAAGAAGGATGAGGTGGGAGGATGGACGAGGTAGGAACATGGATGAGATGGGAAGATGGACGAGGTGGGAAATGGATGAGGTGGGAGGATGGATGAGGTAGGAAGATGGACAAGGTGGGAAGATGGATGAGGAGGCTGTTGGCCGTGCCAACATGTTCCTTGCATTTCCCTGACGTGACCAGAGCCGCATGATGCCACCTTCCAGAATGAAGCATCGTGCCCTGCTCTGATCCTGCCAGGGAAGGGATTATCCAACGTTGGGAACTAGTGAAGAAGGAACAGGGAAATGTTAAAAGCCAGATTCTGTTGGACCCGTTCACCTTATTTAAAAAAACCCACCAGTTTTTCTATTTCTGCCAATTTTCACATGGATTTGTGACCGTCTTTTAGGTGTTGGACACCGAGTGGTGGCCGAGCATCTCTATACAGTAAATATATGGAGAGAGAGGAGATTTAGATGGGATCCTAGGAAGAACTTCTTTGGTGTGAGGGTGGTGAGACCCTGGAAGAGGTTGCCCAGAGAAGCTGTGGCTGCCCCATCCCTGGAGGGGTTCAGCCTGGAGAAGAGGAAGCTCCTGAGAGACCTTAGAGCCCCTTCCAGTCCCGAAAAGCCCCGAACGGGGCTTTTCGGGACTGGAAGGGACTCTAAGGTCTTCCCAGAGTGTTCTCCAAGGTGGTGAGACCCAGAGAAGCTGTGGCTGCCCCATCCCTGGAGGGGTTCAAGGCCAGGCTGGATGGGGCTTGGAGCAACCTGGTGTGGTGGGAGGTGTCCCTGCTTGGGGCAGGGGGGTTGGAACTGGCTGATCTTGAAGGTCCCTTCCAACTCCAACCATTCTGTGATCAAACTATGATTCTCCAGCTGTAAATATTATCCAGGTGGGAACCTGTAGCAGATGAATTCTGTGGGTACGGTGGCTCTAGACACTCATCGCTTGAGCGGCCTCCATTCTTTGGTTCATTAGAGCTGGGAAACCAACAGTGGCTTTGCCCTCTCTTCTTGGTCCATAGCCTCACAAAATATCCCAATTCCTCTGCGCTTGTGAGACCCCACCTGGAGTCCTGTGTCCAGTTCTGGAGTCCTCAACATAGAAAGGACATGGAACTGTTGGAACAGGTCCAGCGCAGGGCCACCAAGATGATTAGAGGGATGGAGCACCTCTGCTGTGAGGACAGGCTGAGAGAGGTGGGGCTGGTCAGCCTGGAAAAGAGAAGGCTTCGGGGAGACCTTGGAGCAGCCTTCCAGGATCTGAAGGGAGCTCCAGGAGAGCTGGAGAGGGACTCTTGGTCAGGGAGGGGAGGGACAGGACAAGGGGAAGGGTTTTCAGTGGGAAGAGGGGAGATTGAGATGAGATGTTGGGAAGAAGTTCTTTGGTGTGAGGGTGGTGAGGCACTGGAAGAGGTTGCCCAGGGAAGTTGTTGATGCCCCATCCCTGGAAGTGTTTAAGGCCAGGCTGGATGGGGCTTGGAGCAACCTGCTCTAGGGAGAGGTGTCCCTGCCCAGGGCAGGAGGGTTGGAACTGGATGATCTTTAAGGTCCCTTCCAACTCTAACCATTCTATGATTCTATGATTCCCTTTCATTTTCCTTACTCCTCAAGGTCGGAATTGTAGCCTCCTCGTGCCACCCTTAGAATCCCATTTGATGCTTTTCTGAAGTTGCCCGTGGCGCTTTTTTGTTTGACAATCCACATTTTTGGAGGAGAGCCCCCGAGGAAGCGAGGAAGTCAAGCTGAGTCCTTGTTTATATTGGTGAAATATGTAAACAGGTCTTTTTTTTCCCCAAATGTGAGGCTTTTTGGCTGCTGTTCCAGTGTTTATAGAAGCGAGTTCTGTAAATGACAACTCTTCTAATTAAACTGGTGTCCAAGCCCGTCCCAGTGGCTGCTCTTGGGATGGAGCTTCTGGGGGCAGTTGGCGGCGGTGGCCACGGCTTGTCAGCGTCACTGAAGGTCATGGGACCCTGGAGGAGAAAATTGAAAGAACCTCAAATTATGTGGGAATGTCCCACCAGAAAGGAAGTACAGTCGCTGGGGCTGGAGATGGTTCTTCTCTCCAGCCCTGCTCAGGCAGGGTCACCCAGAGCTGGTTGTCCAGGGCCCGTGTCCAGTTGAGTTTTGAGTGTCTCCATGGATGGAGACTCCTCACCCTCTCTGGGGGAATTTTGACCAGGGCTTTTGGTCACCCTTGGAGTAAAATGCCTTTCCTAATGTTTGAGTTGAACTTTTGTGTATTCCAGTGTTGCAGGCTCTCATCCTTTTGGAGCGAGGGGGTCACAGCAGGAGAAGATGTGGGACTGGGAAGTACTGTGTCTCCCAAGACATTTCATAAGACATATCTTTTTAATCTCTTCATAAAACCATCCCAAACGGCTTTTCATGGTAGATTAGATATTAGGAAGAAGTTCTTTGGTGTGAGGGTGGTGAGGCACTGGAACAGGTTGCCCAGGGAAGTTGTTGCTGCCCCATCCCTGGAAGTGTTTAAGGCCAGGCTGGATGGGGCTTGGAGCAACCTGCTCTAGGGAGAGGTGTCCCTGCCCAGGGCAGGGGGGTGGAACTTGATGATCTTGAAGGTCCCTTCCAACTCTGACCGTTCTGTGATTCTGTGTTGGTCACTCCAGTGACCTGGGGATCACCAGCGCTGCCCATTCTCCTCTAGCACTTAGGCCTCAGTGTCTGCTGGTGATGGCCGAGGTGGTGGCACCCATGGGGATGGTAGCAAAGTCCATCTGTGGCCTCCTGCTCGTAGGAGATTGCAAAATGCCTTTAGTGGAGGAGAAGGAGCCCCGAGGGGTGAGGGTGGGTGGGTGTGAGTCCAGAGCAAGGGATGTGGAGATGGCTTGTGTTGATAGCACCCAGGCCATCATCACCGCTGATCAGGACATGGATGGGTGGGAAGGGGCTCTTTGTTCTGTGAGCAAGGGCAGATGGTGGCTGTTAAGAGGTGATAGTGGGGAGATAAAGAGCAGAAACTGGCAGGATGAGGAGACAAAAGGCTCCTGGTGACTCAGAGAGGTGGGGGAGAGGACCCAAAAGGTGAGAATGAGCTGGAAGAAGTGATGAGGACCAGAGTTTCTTCTGTAGAAGAAACAAAAGCCTGTGCCAGGCCTTCTGGAAAAGAAAGATGTTCATTAAACAAACCCCATTTCATAGTGGTTTCAAGGGTCTCACTCACTTGAGGTGCCGCAGGTTGTATCTGAGTGACGTGGAGTGTCCTGTGTGACACCAAGGACAAGGCCATTAGGCCCTCATTTACGTTATCGCCCGGTCACCAGGAACCTAAGAGATGACCCAGGTCTTTTTTTAGTCTCCCTTTAAGGAGGCAAGTGTTGTTTTTTGCTTAATCTCCCATAAAATTTGAGCAGGGTTCCTGCCCCTGCTCCTTGGTTCTTCATTTTTGGGTATTTTCACAGCTGCAGCCTGTTTTCCCGTTGGAGATAACGGGGAAGGGCCTGTGGCCTCTGCTGGAACCTCCTGGCCATTCCTTTATCAGCCCAGGCTCTTCTGCTGATGAGGTCACTCCTGGCCTTGCTTGGGCTTTGGTTTTTTGTCTGGCCTTGAGGCAAACAGCGAATTCCTGACTATTTACTGGCTTGATTGCTGTTAATTGTGGGCTGGGTGATCAACATATGCCATTCCCAAAGCCAGAGCCGACAGGGTTGGGCTCATCCTTGGCCTTTGTCTTACAAATGCCCATGGATTGCAAGAAATCCAGGCAAGATCACTTCAGCTCTGGTGGCCTGGAGGCTGGAAGGTCTCCTCATACAGCCATGTTTTGGGGTTGTGAGGTGGTGAGAGCCTTCATGTGAATGAAATGACTCTTAATTTTGTAAGAACACCACCTTCCCTTCCTAGAATTTGAGCTTCTCCTGAGCACTGGTGGGTTGGTTGCTGTGGGAACAAGTACAGGCCCAGAACCAACGATCTCCTAAGATTGAGGCTGGAGAGGTGGGACTGTGCAAACCTCATGGAGTTCAACCAAGCCAAGGGCAGGGTCCTGCACCTGGGATGTGGCAATCCCAGGCACAAACACAGGTTGGGCAGAGAATGGCTGGAGAGCAGCCCTGAGGAGAAGGACTTGGGAGTGCTCCTGGAGGAGAAGCTCCCCAGGAGCCAGAAACACGCGCTGGCAGCCCAGAAACCAACCCCGTGCTGGGCTGCAGCCACAGCAGCGTGAGCAGCAGGGCCAGGGAGGGGATTCTCCCCCTCTGCTCTGTGCTCCTGAGAGCCCACCTGGAGTCCTGTGTCCAGCTCTGGAGTCCTCAGCACAGAAAGGACATGGAGCTGGTGGGACGGGGCCAGCGGAGGCCACGGAGATGCTGGGAGGGCTGGAGCAGCTCTGCTGGGAGGACAGGCTGAGGGAGCTGGGGTGGTCAGGTTTCCATGTCAGAGAGCTGGGGCTTTTAAAAACCTGGTTTTGGGGCAGAACCTGGTGCTTTCCTTGATAATATGGTAGGACACCAAAGGCCACGTTGAAGAAGTTGGGTGTCTGAAGGCCTTGGTGCCTGATGCCATCCCAGCAACGGAGGACTCGTTGCCCAGAGAAGCTGTGGCTGCCCATCATTGGAGGGGTTCAAGGACAAGCTGGAGGGAGCTTGAAGCAACCTGGTCTGGTGGGAGGTGTTCCTGGATGGAACTGGCTGCTCTTGAAGGTCCCTTCCCACCCAAACCCTTCTGTGATTCTACAAATGTGGTGGGTAACATAAATTTTGTCAGAACCTCTGTTTCAGAGGCTTTTGGACTTCTCTAGGATTTATTTTTTTTCCGTGGGGATCATGTAGTACGTGATAAAAGCTTGTTCTAACTTGAGAGAATCATCTCAGGATTTGGGTTGAGCTCTGACAGGATCATCTTGGGTTTGGGTTGAGCTCTGACAGGATCATCTTGGGGTTTGAGTTGAGCTCTGTGAACATCATCTTAGGGTTTGTGTTGAGCTCTGAGGGCATCATCTCGGGGTTTGGGTTGAGCTCTGAGAGGATCATCTCAGGGTTTGGGTGTAGCTCTGAGAGGATCATCTCGGGGTTTGAGTTGAGCTCTGAGGGCATCATCTCAGGGTTNCGGGGTTTGGGTTGAGCTCTGAGAGGATCATCTCAGGGTTCTGGTTGAGCTCTGAGAGAATCATCTCAGGGTTTGGGTTGAGCTCTGAGGGGATCATCTTGGGGTTTGTGTTGAGCTCTGAGAGGATCATCTCAGGGTTTGGGTGTAGCTCTGACAGGATCATCTCGGGGTTTGGGTTGAGCTCTGAGAGGATCATCTCAGGGTTCTGGTTGAGCTCTGAGAGAATCATCTCAGGGTTTGGGTTGAGCTCTGAGGGGATCATCTTGGGGTTTGTGTTGAGCTCTGAGAGGATCATCTCAGGGTTTGGGTGTAGCTCTGACAGGATCATCTCGGGGTTTGGGTTGAGCTCTGAGAGGATCATCTCAGGGTTCTGGTTGAGCTCTGAGAGAATCATCTCAGGGTTTGGGTTGAGCTCTGAGGGGATCATCTTGGGGTTTGAGTTGAGCTCTGAGGGCATCATCTCGGGGTTTGAGTTGAGCTCTGAGAGCACCATCTGAGGGTTCTGGTTGAGCTCATGCATAATGTGGACTTTTCTGCTTAAATTCCAAGGGTTCAGTCTGAACTCATGTTGATTTTTTGGGGCGGGCATGAGGCCTTCCTGATGGGAACTGGGCCAGGAGCTCTTAAACTGGTTTCATGGTGGCCTCAGAGTGGTCATCCCGGGTGGTTCTTCGTTGTTACCTGCTCACAGTGAATCTGCTGCAGCAGTGAATTGTTTGAATTCCCAGGGAATTTGCTGCTCTGAAGCAAAAGATGAAGTTTTTAATGCGAAGATCCCACTTTTGGAGGATTTTTGGTGCCTGGCCTTGGTGGTTGTGTCTTGGGGCTGGTCTGTGCTCGCCGTGGTGGGCCGTAGAAGGGATGATGGGTGCTTCCATGGGCCGAGGCAGGCAGCAGAATGTGTTTAATGTGTTTAATGTTGAAACGTGGAAAAATATGTGGAAAACAAGCCAGAAGAATCCGTTTCATAATGGGGAAGGAGGCAAACTTTTTCTTTTTCGAATTGACGTGTTAGATAAACACAGAGCTCCTGCTCTCCAAATGTCCTCGCTGCACCCTCCGCCAACACTAACAACCTCCCAGTGAGAGAGAAAACTCGGAAAGAGGAGGGAAAACACAGCTCCCATCCCTCCTCTCCCCTGCTGGTGGGGCACTGGTGGCCACCGTGGGCAGGAGAAGGTCCCTGGGAGCACTGGGAGGTCCAGGGTGGTGGAACCAGGAGAACCTTGGTGAGAAAACGGGCGAGTTGGTGGTTTGTGGGATGTAGGGACCACCTGACGCTGGTGTCCTCTCCCCCAGCAGAATTCTGCCGCATTGACAAGCCCCTGTGCCACGATGAGGACGAGCAGCTCAGCTTCGAAGCCGTCCGCAACATCCACAAGCAGATGGACGACGATGCCAACGGCAACGTGGACGTGGAGGAGAGTGATGAGGTTGGTCCTTGCATGGGTCAGGTCATGCCGATGGGGTGGGAATGGACCTGAAATTCCCTTGGCTGCCCTGGCTTGCTCTGAGAGTTCACTCAGGATGAGCCTCCCCGTGGTCTTTCCTGGTACCGAGGTCAGGCTGACAGACCCGAAGTTCTCCAGATCATCCTTCCAGCCCGTCTTGTAGATAGGAGTCATGTTGGCCACACTCCAGTCATCTGGTACCTCCCCTGTTGACCAGGATTGATGACAGATGGTGGAGAAGGGCTTGGTGAGCTCTCCCACCAGCTCCCTGAGTACCCGTGAGTGAAGCCCAGCTGGTCCCATGGACTTCTACATGTCTAAGTGCAGGAGCAGATCCCCCTCTGCTCTGTGCTCCTGAGAGCCCACCTGGAGTCCTGTGTCCAGCTCTGGAGTCCAGAGAAAGGCCATGGAGCTGGTGGGACGGGGCCAGCGGAGGCCACGGAGATGCTGGGAGGGCTGGAGCAGCTCTGCTGGGAGGACAGGCTGAGAGAGCTGGGGCTGTTCAGCCTGGANCAGGGAAGTTGTTGATGACCCATCCCTGGAGGGGTTCAAGGCCAGGCTGGATGGGGCTTGGAGCCACCTGCTCTAGGGAGAGGTGTCCCTGCCCAGGGCAGGGGGGTTGGAACTTGATGATCTTGAAGGTCCCTTCCAACTCCAACCATTCTATGATAATTTATTGAGGTGCCCCGTGGATGCTCGTTGACCAGGCTCTGACCACGGTGAGGGATTCTCTCCTTCCTTCTGGAGGCTGGGATCTATGGAGGTCAAAGTGTCGGGAAGAAGGCTGGGGAGAAGGGATCTCCTGCCAGTCACAGCCAGTTCTCCAGTCCCAGTTCTCCCAGTCCCTCAACCCACAGCAAAACCAGTGCCTGGCAGTGATGTTCAGCCTGGCCTGGGCTCAGGAGGACCATGTCTGGCTGTGGAGCTTCACAGCTGGCTTGGAGGGTGGAAGCTGGAAGGGTCTGGTGCCAAGTCCACGTTGTGCCACTGACTCGGGCCGTGCTGGAGTGAGAGCTCTGGGATGGTCTGAATTCTTGGCCCTGGGAGGAGGTGAGGCAGGAGAAGGCTGCTGGTGGGGACACGGTGCCCGGCATGTGCCCGCCCGGGGGACGATGGAGAGGCTGGTGGCCACCTGTGCTGGGCTGAGTAGCTCTGCTGGATGTGCCCTCCACACCTTGGGGCTTTGCCTGGAGAAGATCAGAGAATCACAGGATGGTTTCGGTGGGAAGGGACCTTAAAACCCTCCCAAGTCCCACCTCATGCCCTGGGCAGGGACACCTCCCACCACACCAGGTTTCTCCAAGCCCCATCCAGCCTGGC
>VXBW01006789.1:3339-25446 GCA_013400375.1 Thinocorus orbignyianus
ATGGTTGTTTTTATTTTCTTTTTTTTTAATTTATTTTTTTTAATCTGGTTAGGGTTTTTTTGTTTTTTTATTTGTTTGGTGCTTTTTTGTTTTGTTTTTTTCACTTCCTCCCCCCCCACCTCTTACTAAAATCGGGTGTTTTGGTGCCGGTGCCCCATCAGGAGAAGGTACAGACGTAGCTGGGAGCTCCCAGGGATGCTGGGGAAAGTTTAGGATAGGCCGGTCGTGGTAAAGCTGGCGAATAAATAATGATATCTGCAGTCGTACGTAACGATTAGTAATTTGTCATAATATTAGAATAGAACATCCTCTTAGGCTTGTCCACAAGCAGTCTCATTATATTTGTTTATTGTCTGCATAATTGGAACCATTTATTGGTATGTATTGAGTACTGCCATGTTTTGCATGAGTGTTTACATTGTTTTTCATTTATTTTCTTTAGTTTGGCATAGGGAGTCCTATTATTTGCTTCAATTAAGGGGAGTGATTTAAGTGTTGCACAGAAGGGCTGTTTGGGAAGCGTAATGTTAAAACAAGATAAATAACTCTGCCCTACTAAATAAAGTTTGGTTCAGAGCAACAAATATGAGAAGACTAAATGCGTGCTGCAAACAAATCCTGAAACAAAACAGAAACCTTAAATGAAGCCAACCCTACCTATTTTAATAATTTTTGTTATATTCCCTGACAGAATCTTATTTAATTAAAATCATAATTTCAAACATAGTCACTGGTTGAATGCATAGAAAATCAGTCCTTCTGAAATTAACATAGTGTTTCTTAGCAATAATTAGACAACATCTCAATTACACGTGGGTATTAGTCAAGATTTTTTTCAGTACATTTAATGTCCTTTTATTATTTTGTATGGGTTTTGACTATTCTTAAAAAAAAATCTCACCAGGGAAGTGTATTTCTGAATAAACATGCCATTATTATTATTATTATTATTATTATTATTATTATTATTATTATTACTACTATTATTATTATCTGCTTGTTTGTTTGGAAGCCTGTGATTTATCTTTTGATGAATGCAGTCAGACAGCGACGAAAAGATTCACTCTTTCCTATTCTTCCTTTTAGATCTTGGATGAGTTCTGCAATGTGAAGTTCTGCATAGATGCCAGTCAACCAGATGTAGGAAACTGGCTCAAATATATCAAGTTTGCTGGATGCTACAATCAGCACAACCTTGTTGCATGTCAGATAAGTGATCAGGTACGTGATGTTCATTTTCTGGACTTGTGTTGTTAAGGAACTTTAAGGTGTCGATGGGTTAAAAAAAAATAACAGCAGTTCACGACACATTTTGGCCTGTTTGCCGTTATGGCAAAAGATAAGGCACGGATGTGAAATGCAGAATGGAGTACTTTTAATGTTGGGCTATGGAAAATATGAATTTTCTATTTTTCCACATTGTTGTTCAGTTAATAAATAATATTTTAATTTATTTTTTTTTAATTTTATAAAAAATTGGACTGCTTTCTTAGGGATACTAAACCGGTATTTGCTGATTTTTGGAATAAACAGCATTTTCTGGTTCCTGGTCCAGTCCAGTTGGGTCGCTGCGTTAAGCCGTTGAGTTGATGAGAAGCTGTAATGAGAAATTAATGGAAAGAGCGGAGGGGAAGACGCAAAACTGCTCGTGCTGCCGATGTGGTTGCGAGTGTGAGGCTTTGGGTTTGCATCCACACGTGCATGGATATTATTCTGCCTTCTTCCCATCCTCTTTGCTGGAGCTCGTGAGGCTTGCATGCTGAACCAGGGTCTTCAGTGGTTTTGTTTTTCTTTTCATTTATTGCACTTAAATCCACTCTTTGTTGGGCTGAAACGTTTTTCATCCCTGTGTGCTGGAAGAAAAGGCTGGGATAGGCGGAGGAAGGACGCAGTGAAGCATTTTGTTTTCAATTATGCTGATGAGTTATTAGGTGTTTCTTAAATCAGGGTTTGCTTTAGTCTGGGGATAATACACGCCGTTATGAAATATTTTAATGGGTGAAGTTAGGTTAAGGAAGCTATACTTCTGTAAAGGAAAATACCTGAAAAGGCACAGCAACAACTGATTGTGACTTCTTGTTCCCAGTTTAAACTTTGCTACCTGCAAAGGTAGGGCTTGATTCGTTTAATCAGTGTTTCTTTTTCACCACTTAATTAACCACATCAGGTGAACGTTAAAGATTACCTTTAGCTGATTTAATTGCCTTGACAGTATTGAAAAAGGAATCACAACCAGACACAAAGCTTCAATTAGAAATCATTCTTTCTAATCAAATTCCTTGTGTATAGGAAATGAATGTGGGACAGCCTGCTATTTCCAGAACAGCGTTACGTATTTCGCTCATGCGAGATAGTTGATTAAAACCAGTTTAAGTAACTTTTTCAGAAACTACGAGAGCAGATTTTTATTTTTTTTTTAAACAATTTTCAATTTCTGCAGCTCAGCCCTGAGCACGTGTAACGCAGAATGAGCCAGGCGACTGAGATATAATTTCTTTTTGATAGAGCAGCTGGTTTAACTAAAGAAACCATAAAGATTATTAGTAAATGCAAAATACATTTTCCAAGTGGAAATAAGCTTTGCGCTGGAAAACGACGAGCTGCCTCACTGCAGAGCGTTTATGGAAGGGTGATACGAAAAGGAAACCATATACAGATTAATTGAGAGAGCAAATTCAAGCATTTCACGTTTAATAAGAGCTGGCATCGAGGGGAAAGATTAGGAGTGGAATCACGTGCGTTGGTCAGAGCAACTCACTGTCTTTGCGTCGGCGTTGGGGATCTGCAGCCGAAACTGCGCGCTGAGGCTGAAGGCTCAGCATCCGCCTCTGCAACACAGACACGCACCCATGTTTTGACATTCTTGGAAGGAAAAGTTATGGCGCTTCTAACTTTCTCTTCTTTCTTTCTATTTTTTTTTTTCATAGTGTTTACATTTCTGAGATTTGGTAATGGTGGCTGTACGTCTGCCAATGATTTCTTTCGTTCACTGGAGGCTTGTTATTTATTTTGCACAGTATCGTGCTGTTCATAATTCCATATTTTTATAGCTTATTGTTGCTGAGATTTGCAAATTAAGGGCTGGTTGTCTTTCAAGTAGCGTGTTGTGAGCTGGGCGCTGTCAGCAAGAGATTGTTGTTCATTTGGCCCCTCTGGAAACGCTGCAAATTTACCCACAAAACTGTAGGCGCGCTCCAGCGTTTTATGACCAGAGCCTAAAAAGTTAATGCTAAAAATGTGCTCTCGAATCTTAAAGCAAAAAAGCCTTTTCTAACAGCTCCTCCTTCTGCTTTCTTCTGGCACAAGCTCGCCAGAGGTAATATAAAATATAATAGGAAGGCAAACTGGGAAAATGGACATTACATGGCCAAACGTGTGCGTGTACAAGGGGTGACAAATGCAAGTCAGGGCTGAGCGTGCCTATGGACTGCCTGGGGTGCCTTTGAGTCACTGCTGCTGTAGCTCCTAGGGAAAAAAAAAAGGGGGAATTAAAAAAAAAATAAGGAGAAAAGGCAAAAAAAAAAAATAAGGTGAAGCCCAAGGAGGTTAGAAGTGTTTGGAGCTAGAGCTGGAGGACGGAGGCGATGCAACCCAGCTGGGACAGAAGGCCCCAGCTCAACTGGAGTGCTGGGGTAGGGGGGGCACTCGATTTCCTCCCCAATTTCCCCCCGGGAATAAGCAGCACCTCAGTAGCCCTTATCCCACCGGGAGCATCCCCTCTGCCGGAGAAACGCTGCTTGCTCCCGACGCAGACACTCGATCAGCGGTAATTGTTCACCTCTAATTGCTTCAACTCATCTGTAAAATTCCCAAGCAAACATTTGGGCTGTACCTGAAAAGGTAAAAGATCCTGCCAGGGCTCCCAGCCTCACGCTGCCCACAAGTTTATGCTACTAAATTCAAGCTTGACTGACAGACAGGTATGATTCCCAGACTGCTCGA
This sequence comes from Thinocorus orbignyianus, assembly GCA_013400375.1. NCBI lineage: Eukaryota > Metazoa > Chordata > Aves > Ciconiiformes > Thinocoridae > Thinocorus > Thinocorus orbignyianus. Next base: position 7,282 of record VXBW01006789.1, read on the forward strand.
GGCGGGATTTAGATGAATCTCAGGGCGACGTGTAATCTGGTCGCTCTGCTAAGCTCTGCCTTCTGTATTTAACAAAAAAGAGTGAAAGAAAAACATTTCTTTATTTTTTTTGTTGTTTTGTTTTCTCTGTTGGACTTTTTTTTTTTTTTGCAGAGACATACCACCCCACCCCCCCCAACTCAGGGTTGAGATTGGGTTTCATCACTTGGGATCAACTTTACAAAAGGCCTGGGCTCGCTCTTATGGCTGCATAAATGAGCTTTACTGAGATGAACAGCTCAATAATGGTGGGATGCAGTCAAAACATGCACGCTGGATGCAACTCGTGTTTCATTTGGTTGGAGGTAGAGTAGGGTCTAAAAGCTGCATTTTTGGAGGGGGTTTTTTTGGTGATTTTTTTTTTTTTTCCTTATTTCGAATGAGGTTGATCTAGGATTTCTTTGCTGTCTCCCTATTATCTCCTGTCATACCCAATCTAACCTCAACCTATGTAATTCAAGATGTATATGAATAATAAAATTCCACAAGCAGGGCACTCTGTTTTTTTTTTCCCCTTTCCCCAAAGAGACTCCAGTGTGTGCAGAGCTGCAGAGAGTCTTGTCACTGTTATTGCCCTGGAATGCATGGGGGTTTTTTTTCAGCTCAGAGTCAGTTAGGATTCAACACCAGTTTCTGCTAACTTGGACGACTCCCCTCTGTTATCATTAAACTTCTATTAGTTCAACTTTTTAATGGCTTCAGGACAATTAGCCCGGTTAGGCTTTCTGGCAGCACTGTCACTCCAGCAAAAAACATTATTTTTAAATATATGTGTTAATGAAAGTGCAGTTGCAAATCCAGCAGTGACTATAGCAATGGTGTGTCAGGGGCTGTCACACGTTCCAGGCACGTTTTCAGGCTTGGGATCACGGTCACCTTCAAGCTAAAATAAAATGTTTTGGGTTTTTTCTTTTCTTTTAAGAAACGTAGTTGGTAGCAGTTGAAGTTAAAAGTCTGAATATTGTTTTTTTATCTTGTTTATTGCTTTCAGAGCTCTGACAGCGATGCGGCCACGTAAGGCTGTGAAACTGCTCTGAGCTTCCAGAGCTCTGCTCTTCTCCCCCCCACCAACCTCTTGAAGATTCCCTTTGGTTTATCCACAGAAAACTCTCAGTGGCTCAAGATGCGTTTACTGAGGGTTGGGTTTGGTTTGCTCTGTGTGCCTCAATAGGTTTTTGGGGGTTCTTTTTTTTTTGTGTGTTGTTTTCTTTCCTTGTACTCAAGTACGTGCTACTGCAACGGGAGAAAATGCAGTAGTATTGCACACCCTTTAACAACGTGATATAAACTTACAAGGAGCGAACCTACTGCTGTAGGTTTCACCAGATCTGATCACATCTTATGTGTTTTACAAACTTTTTTTAATCTGCAGGCACAGCTTCGTGTTTCAGCTTTTACTGCCCATGCCCCCCGGTTTCCCCCCCTCCCCATTTCTCCCAGCAGGCAGAGAACGACAGAGACCCCTCCAAGCCACACAGCCACCTGCAAAAGTTGTGTATTTAAGGAATAGTTTGGAGGCTTTGTTGTCAGAGAGTGAAATTTAGGTTTTGGCTGTTGTGGGTCAGGGGGGCACACGCACACTGAGCTCATGCGGGCCCCTGTTCTGCCCTGATTCTTCCTATGAGTTATTAGTTTATTAAGCAAATAACGCTTAATCTGGCTCCCACTGAAAAAATCTGTCTCCAGCGGAGTGGGGGCGTCTTAAGTTAGGGCTGGTGGAACAAGGACCTCATCGGTGGTGATTTTCCACTTAGAGCTGAGGCTGCGGGTGAAATTTCTGCCTGGTCTTTACGTCTCTCTGTGTTATCTGGAGCTTAACGTGCTGGTGGTGACACCACTCTCGGCGTTGGCCTGTCCTGACGTGACCTAAAAGAAATTGTCTAGAAGCAAAGTCAGCAACCGGTTGTTGCTATTTCTGCAAAGTGGAAAGCATTTTGTTGATGATTCACACTAAGGCACATCATCTTTAAACAAAAGTGCCCTTTTTTTTTGTTTCTGATGAGAGCTGTCAGATTGTACTCATGTGCTTGCCAGGAAGGGTGCAGAGGATTACAGATATCCACAGAGCCAGGACAAGGCTGCAGCTCACTTGATGCTTCGTGTGGTTCATGAATGAAGGTGGGATGTTAGAAGGCAATGGCATGATGAGGTCACCTCGGGAGAAGAATGGGTGGACACAGGGAAGTTTGTGTTGGTGATCAGTGACACCCGAGCAGGAGATTCTGCAGGGCTGGAGAAGTTTGGCTAGATGGAGCAGCCCCTCATCTGGAGCTGGGGCTTTCACAGAGCCTGAACTTCACCTATGATGGAAGAAGATATCAGATTCGCTTGGGAGATGACCTGCAGCCCCCAAGATGCTGAAGAGAGTTCCTTGCAGAGGGACATCCTGCAGCTCCTTCCTCACTTTGGGGGAGCAGGAGGTACCTCTTACTTCAGAAGGTGGAAAAACGGGGATTCCCGGTGCAGTTTCAGGAGAGCGCCCTTGCTCCAGCCTCTCTTGCTTGATCTGCTTTGGCAGTTGCAGGACATTTTGGAAATGAGGAAGGAAGAGGGTTCTTTGCAGTCCCGGTGTTGAGGGGCTGCAGTGCTCACCCATCATCGTGGCAGGGTGAAGGCAGGGGTCCCCCTTGTGCCCCCACTCCCCACCAGTCTCCCCACCATGGCCCTGCAGCCACTCGCACGCAGGCACTTGCTGAGGTTTTTTTGCCTGTGGATTTTTGCTGAAGTTTTCTTTGGGCCCGCTACAGCGCCGGGGAAGGACTCCTCTACATTAGCCCTTTGAAAAAAAACTCCAGTTCGTTTCAATTTATCATTTGCCTGAGTATGGCAAGAAGAGCCTGGCTCGGGTTTCATCACACAGTTCTCCAGCTGCAGAAGTTGTTCATCACAGGAGCTAAAATCATAGCTCCGCCGTTTGGACCTTTTTCTTTCTTTTTTTTTTGTTTCCTCCCCCAATTCAGATGCTTAATTACGGCTCGTGGTGAGGTTGTGTATCTGTTCGTCCTTCTCGTTTTTTCTGGCGGGCCTAAATCCCCGATTTTGTTTGAGCTCCTTGAACATAACGCTTATTATTAGTTTTGGACGTTTAATTTGTTTTGCTTTTCAGGCAAGTTCCACTCTTGCTCTGAGGCGGCGCGGAGGCGAATGCCAGTTGGCAATGTGCACGCCGGCTCTCTGGCCACTCGCTTTCCTGCCCCGGCTCGGGGCACTGGAGCCCCAAAAGGTGGCTGGGATCCCCCAAAAGTGCCTTGTTTGGGATATATGTACACATGGTGTGGGGCAGGAGTCCTGAATGTTGGCACTGGATCGGCAGCGCAGGGCTCTATGGGCTTTGTGGGCTTTTCAGGGCTTTCCCCTAGAGTGTGCTCCACCTCTTCTCTTCTCTTCTCTTCTCTTCTCTTCTCTTCTCTTCTCTTCTCTTCTCTTCTCTTCTCTTCTCTTCTCTTCTCTTCTCTTCTCTTCTCTTCTCTTCTCTTCTCTTCTCTTCTCTTCTCTTCTCTTCTCTTCTCTTCTCTTCTCTTCTCTTCTCTTCTCTTCTCTTCTCTTCTCTTCTCTTCTCTTCTCTTCTCTTCTCTTCTCTTCTCTTCTCTTCTCTTCTCTTCTCTTCTCTTCTCTTCTCTTCTCTTCTCTTCTCTTCTCTTCTCTTCTCTTCTCTTCTCTTCTCTTCTCTTCTCTTCTCTTCTCTTCTCTTCTCTTCTCTTCTCTTCTCTTCTCTTCTCTTCTCTTCTCTTCTCTTCTCTTCTCTTCTCTTCTCTTCTCTTCTCTTCTCTTCTCTTCTCTTCTCTTCTCTTCTCTTCTCTTCTCTTCTCTTCTCTTCTCTTCTCTTCTCTTCTCTTCTCTTCTCTTCTCTTCTCTTCTCTTCTCTTCTCTTCTCTTCTCTTCTCTTCTCTTCTCTTCTCTTCTCTTCTCTTCTCTTCTCTTCTCTTCTCTTCTCTTCTCTTCTCTTCTCTTCTCTTCTCTTCTCTTCTCTTCTCTTCTCTTCTCTTCTCTTCTCTTCTCTTCTCTTCTCTTCTCTTCTCTGCTCTTCTCTTCTCTGCTCTTCTCTGCTCTTCTCTGCTCTTCTCTTCTCTGCTCTTCTCTTCTCTGCTCTGCTCTGCTCTGCTCTGCTCTGCTCTGCTCTGCTCTGCTCTGCTCTGCTCTGCTCTGCTCTGCTCTGCTCTGCTCTTCTTTTCCTCCCCACCATCCCATCCAGAGCAGGTCCTCTGCTGTGTCCTCCTGCTTCTTACCAGTGTGATGCAGGACAAAATAACTGGATGCCTTCCCCCTGTGAGTTCAGTACATCTCCTGGGGTGTTAAAGTACAAACAGCACCAACTCTGAGCAGCGGCATCTCTTGCCTGGCCTAAAATCCGAGTTTCCCAGGCCCTAAAATCTGAATTTCCTAGGCCCTAAAATCTGAATTTCCTGGGCACGTTGTGGTGTTTTCCAAAGCTCTTCTCTATGCAGGAATGAAGGGTTTTGCTGGATGCAGGGGAATACAGTTCCTCTCCAGAGCAAAGAATGACCAATGGTGCCTTTGCTGGCATGTGGTGACCCAAGTGTCACTTTTTTTACCCCCAAACCAGCGTCTTTCAGTCAGACCCTCCCGGGAGGGGTGGAAGGGGGTTGGGACAGAGCGGTGAGGGTCTGGCTGGGGGCGCTTCAAAGCGGGCGAGCGGCGGCAGCCGAGCGTGCGGCCCCGGCCCGGCCTGACAGGGAGTGCGTTTTCGCTATTATTTCAATTATTACAACTTCCTGAATAGGTTGAAGGTCGTTCATAATTCACGCTTCTGTCATCTTTACACATGCCAAATGCAGTCTATTAAGCATAAATAAAATTTCAAGTGCCTGACCAGGAAAAGTAAACTGGGATTCATAACAATGAGGCCTTATTCATCCATTTACAAGTAAATTGTGTGTGTTCCTTTTTTTTTCTTTCCTTTTTTTACCCCCTCCTCCCCTTTCCCTTTACACTTTTGCAGTTTGGGAGCTTTTATTTCTGCTCAGTAGCATAAATATATGACCGGCGGAGGCAGGCACAGAGGACTGATGAGTTAGGCCTCCCCCAACTTCTCCCCACCTCAGACCCCCTGAACTTTGAAAGTGCTTCCAGATCTGGATCTGATTTTTCCTCTTCCTATATAAACTGCAGTCACACACCGCTGATCCCAGGGCATGTGAAAGGCGCATCTGGACTTTTGCTTTTATTTTTTTTCTATATATTTTTGGGGTTTTTTTCCCTGTGTCCTGGTCGTTCCTCTACCCTGCAGCAACTCTTCCAATGCTTCTCAAGGCAGATGGGTGCCCGCTGTGGGTTCAGGTTGACCTGCGAAAGTCGGTGGGCTGAGGAGATGACAGAAAATTCAGACCTTTCATTAATTCCATCAGAGCCAGGATTACGTCCAAGAAATCTTCAAGCTTTGCAATTGAAACGTCCGTTTATTCTACCTTAGCATTTCCCAATGCAAAAAAAAAATAGCGCCAGGGGCAGAGGTTGCTGTTGTTGCAAAACGAGGGGACCTGGGGGGTCATTTATGAGCTTGTCCATCCAGGGGCCTGCAGGACCCCCACACTCTCGGCCCTCCCTAGGCTTCTGCTGCCTAAACACTTGGGTCATTTCCATAGTTAACTTCTCTCTTTTTCTCAGACAGGATAATTTCAGGAGGTTTAGGTGGGAAGAGTGAGGGAAAAGCTTTTCACATGAGGTAATAGCTCTTCAAATCAGATTCAATGTACCTGCACGATGGTTTTAGTTTAAAGTTCAGGATGGTTTATTTTAAATGGAACACAATGTGGAATATAACCTGTTAGAGCAGGTGTTTGGGGTTGGTTTTTTTTGTATGTATAGAAATTCAAAAAAACTATTTTTAATAATAATTAAAGTTAGTATTGCAGTAGTAATAATGTGAAAACGTCAGAGCTGTGAATCTGTCCCTTGGACCTTGTTTTGGAGGGTGTTAGTTCTGAGATGCAAAAATGAAGAAACATTACTGAACCTAAAACAAGGATTTTTTTCTGGGCTTGTCTCCCTGCTGAGGTACAGGGAGGCTGGCCAGGTAATTTCTGATGGGTAGCTTAATTATCTGTGGTATTTTTGAATACAAACCCAGGAAGGACAGCTGGCTGTAGAGCTTACACCCTGGTTAGGGATTTGTCCCACAGCTGCAAGAAAGATGCTGCATCCTACCGGGGCTTCCCAAGGAGAAGTGATGCACCCCAGCATGGCACTTCATGAACAAGACCCTCTTTATGCACGTGTACGGTCCATGTGTCCTCACTTTGCGACGAGAGGTGAAAAGGTCTATCAAAATACCTTTGATGGGACAGAAAAAAATACTGGAGAAGGCTTCGCTCTGGTTTTTCTTCGCTCCTTGGTGTGGATGCTCCACTCACCTCAGGAGAACAGCTGAGTTTACCCAACCGTGACACAAAACCTCGGAGCGCCAAGGCAAGTCATGGGCAGACCAGGAGCTTTGGCATGGGCTCTCTGAGATGGTGGAGAGGTCCTGCCTGGCCATGGCTGATCCTGCTCCCAGCCCAAGCAAGAGGTGGGTGCTGTTGCAGCAGGGAGGTCTGCAGAAGTGTCTCCAGTCACTGTGCAATGCCATAAACTTATTATTTCCACCCAAAAACCAGCCAGCAACCAGGCTTATCTTCCATGCATGGAACTGCACCTTCCCTCTGAGATGTGGGGAGGCCATTATACTCCTGGCTGAAAAAAAACCCACCACTTTTCAATACATTTATCTTAATAAATGGAAAACCAAGTATCGCTTAAAGCAAGTATTCACTGGATACAGCGCTGACATCAGATTTATTTGCAGGATTTAAAAGCTGGCTTCACTTAAATATGTTTCGGCCTTTGATCAAATGAGTTGCGTTGCCCCAGCTGCATCCCCAGCACGCTGAAACCCACACAGCAGCCCCACGTCCTGTGGCACCGATGGCAGCATCTCCTGCAAAGGGGATTGTGGTGCCAGACATTCACCTGGCTACATGAAGAGACACGCTCGAGACCCTACCATGGCTCTTGGACCCTTGTGCCCTCCAGGACACTCGGTGGAGTTCGAAATCCCCTTGATGAGGCGTAAAAATTCCCAGCCCAAGCAGACCCTGCTGATGGTTCCACCAGGACAGTGTGGAAGAGGAGGGAGGTGCAGCCTGGGCAGGCAGATCAGGCAGCCCATATACTTCTCTTCCTGGCTTTTATGCGGAAAATTGGCCATAAACAGGGGTTTGGGGCACAGGTACCTTGTGCCACGTGTTTTGGCGTCTGGAGATAAGTGAGTACCAGGGCAGTGGGACAAACCTTCACTGCTGCTCCCCAGCACATATCCTCCAGAGCAGGTTTTGGGACAAGGCAAAAAACCTCAAATCCGACGAAATGCATCTTATTTTGTTATTTTCAGGTCTTAAGTCTGTGGGTAAAGGCCGGTCGTGCAGAAAGAAAGGATTAGGCTATACGGCCACCTCCTGGAGGACGTTGGTATGTGCTCGGCTGCCAGGGCCACCCGATGGGTGACGGTTCATGTGGACAAGTAAAATATCCACCCATCTCTAGATTCCCCTTTATACCTTGGAAAACACGCGTCTGTCTGACTTTAAACAGTAGTGGAGGTGATTTTCTGCATTCCTCCCCGTGTGCTGAAATGGGTATTGAGAGTTAAGAGTTTGAGAGCAAAGCCTTTAAAAATCTGTTAGTTCGAGAAAAGACAAATGCATCATTTTTTTTTTAGAGTAGGAAACATAGCTGTCATGTGTTTTTGTTCAAAAAGGCCTGAGGAAGTTACTAATATTTATTTGAGCTGCTTCATGGAGCTTTTTAGTGCTCTTCACATTTCCTGCTGAGACAGAGAGCAGCCAGATGGATTTTGGGAATTTCCTTTCAGCAGAGCCTCACGGTGCTGGTGTGCACTGGATCTGGGTGCACGGACCCACAGGACCAACCCTTGCTTCTCCAACAGGATCCTTCCCAATGACAAGTGTGGAGCCCATCGTTGCTTGTGCAGAGGCACCAGGTGCCACCAGCCAGGGTCACCACTGGCAGCTTTGGTTGCTGGTGATGTTTCTTCATCCAGGACTGATTTTTCTCTTTGATTCCCATTTGAAGCTAAGGAATAAGCAGGTGCACTGATTTGCTTAAGCCTGTCATCTCACAGCTTTCTGGACTGCGTAGATGACTGAAATGGGGGGTGTTGGATGCCTGCAGTTTAATCAGCAGCATCTTCTCAGGACAGCTGTAGTAGCTTTTCCTGGTGCAACAGGAGTTATCCCTCACATGGATCACTCAGGGATGCGTTTTCTGACTACTTTGTACATGGGTTTGGTATAACTAAGCACGTGAATATTTGCAGTTATCACAGGGCTCATTTTCAGCAAAGGCTGTTGAAAGTGATGGTCCTTTTTGTCTTCACGGAGCCCAAGGCCCCCCAGTAGCTCTGGGGCTGGAAGGAGCAGAGCTGCCATGATCAAAAGTGAGCACCTCTCCACCAAACGGCAGCCAGCACCCACACTGGTTTGGGTCCTTGCAATGCTCACCAGCAGTGGTTTATGCCTCTTTGCCTGTTTTGGTAGTCACATTGCTTTCTCCTTTTTTCCCCCTCCCCTTTTTCATTGCAGATATTCTACAGAGTGGTAGCAGATATTGAACCAGGAGAGGAGCTCTTACTGTTCATGAAGAGTGAAGATTATTCACATGAAACAATGGCTCCGGACATTCACGGTTAGCTGCTTTTTACTGTCTAATCTAATAGAATGTATCGTTGAAATTAAGAAAAAAATTGGGGAGGTTTCTCCACTGTTGGAATCCTCTTGAAAGCTGCGATGGCTTCACTGCAACTGGGGAGGAGAGCTGGACCATGGTTGTGTTTATCTATCTTCTGCCCTCCCATTTCTCTGAGAGCTGTTAAGTGAATAAACTAGTCTAATATTATGATGAGCCCTTCAGTTCTTCTGAGGGTAAGTCTGCTCTTAAAGACAACACCATTAGGGTTCTGTGTTTATTTTCTTCATCATTCCATCACTCCAACTGGCTCCAACCAGGAGTGTGGCTTCATTCAGTGTTATATTTTATACCTGCTTATCTGGCCAGCTCTCATTTTGCACAGTCAATATTTCTCAGCATTGCATCCCTGCAGCTCCTAAAGTTGTTTGGATTTTACTTTCATGTACTGAAACCTCCCTGCCAGGAGCAGAGGTCTGCAGATGTAACTGAGGGCAGCAGTAAGGCTTCAAAACTGAAACTTGATCGTTTTGTGGATGTTGCAGATGGAGAAAAGAGTCCATGTCCTTATCTCTAGGCTTGTGCTGCTCCTGTAGGACCTGTATGGACCCTGATTGGAGGTTAATTTTTGCCATGTGGGCAGACAACTGTTATTCTGTCCTCTTGAAAGGAGAAAATCTCAGCTTGTTAATGTTGCTGGTGTTTGTGAGAATGTTTGAGCCATTATTCCTCCTTGTGCTCATTCCTTACTCATCCAATGCACAGATTCTGATTCTGAAACTCCTGGACGGTTGCTCAGATTTGTGTCCCACCTCCAGAACCTGCTTTTGCTCTGCTGCCCATTGGGCAGTGTTGACTGTGGCAGGACTGGGTGTAGGGTATCTACTTGATGCCCATTAGGTTCCAGTTTATGCTGGTGTGGATGTGTTACACATTCTCAAGGATTCAGGGACTGTACACGGGGGCTTTTCCCATGGCTGTCCCTTTTTAGTATGTTTAGACCAGCATCGTTTGTTCTCTTAAGGAAAAGGTGGGATGATTCAAACATTCTGACTTGGTTTTGTGTTTGTTTCTTTTTTTCCATAGTGGGAATTTTGTTTAGTTATTGCTAAAGATGTCCTCCTTTTTAAGCCTAGTGTTTTCCATGCCTGTGGTCAAGTAGCTGTTGTGTGAGTGACACCAGAGGAAACCTCTGCACTGACAGGTCCCACAGGGCTACTTTAGAAGCAGACTGAGTATTGCTTGGGGACAGTGGACAACAGAGCGCTGTGATGCTTTCTCTGGATCAACTCAACTGTCGAGTAACAACCAACTACATACATTTGAGATTTCAGCCAGACTCCTCGGTGCATTTCTGACTTGGGGCATTTATGTCTGCCAGGCAGGTAGCACTAGAATCAAGCCAGGGCGTCTGACTCCTCGTTTGGACCATCAGTAGAAAGTCCAACAGAAAAAAAAATGTTGTGGGATGCTCTTCTCCAAGTTTACTTTTGGGGATTTTCTTCAGCTAATAGATTATTATTTATTATTAATTAATGGGATGCAATATTCACACCAAAGTGACACTTTAGTGATCTTCTACTCTCATTTTCAGTAAGAAACACGTTGTGACCAATTTTATGACATTTAAAGAAACACCCCCTGTCTTCGTTAGTCCAACTTTGTGTGTGTCTGGCTAACTTTGAACAGGGTTGGGTGCTGCAGAAGGACCGTAATGGAAATACAGAGACTTTCAAAAACTCTGTAAAGCACTCTTTTGGCTATTTTAGATGCTGATGTTTGTGTGTAGGTGAGTCTCCTTCATTCAGAAAGGCAGAGGCTGGATATCTGCCTTAGATGCTGTATATCCCCACTTAGGATAGTATCTAAACATGCTGACTTTTGTCCCTAAGCCAATGTTAGGGATCCCTGTTGGATGCTACTCAGGCATTTCACAGGTAGTACTGCACTGTCATATATTGTAGAATTAAAGCATTATTATAAAGTGTTCTAAGGCATCCTTGTTTCTTTTGAGGTTCTTCTCTTTGTTACTGAATGACCATTTATTTAATGACGCTATCATGGAAGTCCTGATGGGATGGTAGTTAAAATGACTGAAAACTGGTGCAATCTCCCTGTCCCCAACCCATTTGTCTTCCAGAGGAGCGCCAGTACCGCTGTGAGGACTGCGACCAGCTCTTTGAGTCCAAGGCTGAGCTTGTAGACCACCAGAAGTTCCCCTGCAGCACACCTCACTCCGCCTTCTCCATGGTGGAGGAGGACTTCCAGAAAAAGCTTGAGAATGAGAGTGACGTGCATGAAATCCAGGAGTGTAAAGAGTGTGATCAAGTCTTCCCAGACTTACAAAGGTAGGAGTAGATGCTTACAACATGATTGAAAGGGGCAAATTCTGTAATGGCTTCAGTCAGATCATTCAGGGCATTAGTCAGAGCAGGTGCCTTCATCTTCTGTACAAACCAAAGATGAAGATGAATTAGACTTCTGTGCTGGTTGGTGCTTCATGGCATAGAAACTGGAAGAGTCTCAATAACAGAAATATGGTCCTTGCCTGAAGGTCCTTAGTGGGGGCTTTTAAATTGAGAACTGGATCTTCTGATAACCTGATCTTCAGCTGATGGGAACTGGGCTGGTTGCAGTGAAATCTGAGAAGCAGTTATAGTTGAAATGAACTAAGGTCTGGGCTCCTTATTTTCAGGTGTAAATAACAGAACATCTCTTAGAGGCATTCAGTGATGTTACCAATTTTATCTTTGCAAACAAGCCATGCTAGCTAAAGGCAGGTTCTAGTAGTTAATATATATATATGTGGTTATGTTAATATGTACTTATAGCTGCATTGTCCTGAAACACTGGGGTTCATCTTTTTCTTAGGTATATCTGCCTATGAAACAGCTGGACTCGTGTGTATGTACCTGAAATATGCACAGAATGTCAAAAGAAAATGCAACTTCTGTGTGCTGAAGTTCATTTACGTCTTTCCTGCCACTGTAGTGTTTATGGCTACTTAAAATACCACATTACAGTGTGGATTATAACCAAATTTTGAAAATTACTGGATGATATTGAGATATTGTGGACAACTTGCTTCAGGTGCTGATTCTGCAAGATGGACCCTGCTGTCCCAAAATGCAGATGCTCCTTGCCTCGTCTTGACAAAACAGAGGTGGCTTGGCATCAGGAGAGGGGTCTGAGATCAGTGTATTGTGTGACCTGATCCTTCCATTTCCACAAAGTTAACGATGCCAAAATTAAAATATCACAAGCCAAACTTTTCTCCCCTGCATCCTAGGTCAACCCGTCTGGGTGGGACTTTGTGCAGGCCACCAGTCTTACTCACCGGCTGATGTCGAGCAGTATACAGCTCCCTGTATCTAATTTTCGGTCTGAGTGATTGATTCGAAGGGGTTGATGTAGGTAGATCAAGCCAAAAGGGTTGGGGCAGCGGGAGCCAGGCAGGAGTCTGGGCTCTTAACATTTTTCCATGTCGTGAGTTATTTGGTGTTAAAGTTCTTCTCTGCCTGCGAACCAGAGGATGATATCTAACATATGGGAATCATTGAGGAAATGTAAATTTAGCTTAAAATATTAAATATTAAAGGGAAAGGGCAGAAAACAAAGGAGTCATCATAAATAGATGGGCAGTACTGTGAGAAAGAGTGAAAAATGAGAGAGAATGCAGTCATTCTCCGAACTCTTGAATTATTGAGAGGCTAATACACCACAAAGACAGTTCACAGCAAAAAAGTACCGAAGTGTGCTATAGCCAGATTATATAAAACAAAAGGCCCCAACGAGCCATGCTTGAGGGTGTGCGTAATTAAATGAGGAAAGAGCTGAGTAGGAAGATGGAGATCTGGGGAGCCAGGAGCTGGTATCACAGCCAGGGACAGGAGTCTCTCTAGGTCTTACGGTAAATTTGTTTACCAGTGGGTGATGGAGAGTGAATTGTTATAGAAATATTAGGAGGGGAAGCCAGAATTATTTTGTTCCCCTGAAGGAGTCCAAGGGGGTAGAAGTAAAGAGCATCCGCGGGGTGAAAGCATTGCCATTGCCTGTGGTTGAGAATGCAAGTTGCTATTTGGGCTGCACAACCCAAAGCAGACTGTAAAACCCAGCAGGTTTTGTCCACTGATTCAGCAGAGGTTGGTGAGAGCTTCGCATGAGGAGGAACTGATCCAGTTTGGCACCCCAGGCTAAAGATCCCAGTGGTTTTTCTGGGAATCCACTCTTATATTACGTAGTGATCTTTCCTCAAAGGAAACTGTGAGGTTTGATTTTGTATGTAACCAGGCAGTACAGGTGTTTAAATAAATACATTTGCTGCAAATGAATAATAAAACAGGAATTCAGAATACTCAGAGACAAAAATTAGTTCAAAGATGGGCAGCAGTAATTATGTAGGGGATTAAATACCGTACTAATGGACTGAATAAAGTACTAAGAAATGAATGAATAAACAGCTATGCAACTGAACACTGTTAGCAATAATTAAGTGTTACTCCAGGTGTAGTGTACTGTATTTAGAGGCTTCTTAGGCTGATTTTGTCCTACTCTAGTGGAGCTATTCCTCATCTATTCCTGCTGTGAGAAAAACTGACTCCCATCAAAGGAGTGGAGTTGTGTCAGGGGGTGAGATCCAAGGTGTTTAGAGGGTAAGTCGTAAGGCAGAAATAATTCAGACTGCAGGGAAGATTACCAGAGTGAAATACTGAGAGGTGTATGAAATGATCTCCTTAGGGAGTGACAGCAGCAGCATCTCCTGGGGCACTTGCAAGTTGCCTGGAAAAACATGAGAGGATGTGTTACTTTGGTAGGGAGGAGGATGTTCTGCCTCCTGGCTGGAGTGAGCCTGATACTTAAAGGACTTGGGTCTGTCAGGATTGGGCCTTTGGGGCTTTTAAAATGAATTTTTTTTTCTCTGTAACTGTGTACTTTGCTGTCTCCTCTTCCTATGCTGATCTTCAAACCTCCAATAAATCCATGTAAGTGCATGGGACCTCACTGAGCCCTGTTCCTGTTTCCGCAGCCTGGAGAAGCACATGCTGTCGCACAGCGAGGAGAGGGAGTACAAATGCGACCAGTGCCCCAAAGCTTTTAACTGGAAGTCCAACTTGATACGTCACCAAATGTCACACGACAGCGGGAAGCACTACGAGTGTGAAAACTGTGCCAAGGTACAGTGAATTTGTAGGCTGCCTGGAGCTTCTTGTGCTTCTGGATATGCGAGAGCATGGAAGTGGGGATGCCCGGGGCTGGGATGCAGGAGGGTGCAAGGCTTCTGCTATGCTCCAGATGATTTCTCAAGGGTTTATGCATCAACTTCATTAATACGTTATTTTTCTACCCTCTTTGATTTGGAAATGGTTGTGGGGTCTGAACTGAGCGCTGATGCGGGATGCTGAGCATCCCTGAGCTCAGAGCTCAGTGCCTTGTGAGGACTGGTGGGCTGTAAGAGGACCACTGAAGGGCAAAAAACCCTGGGAAGGTCCGGGCGGATGGGTCTCCAGGCTGTGTGCCACCCTTTGGGACCAGAAATTCAGGACACTATTGCTGAATCAGTCAATATAAAGAATAGCAAAGGGCCACAGCTGTGCACAGCTGTCTCAGCTCCAGAGCATCTCTGTCATTTCCCAGCACCGGGATTGCTGTATAGATTATTTGTGTAGGATGTGGTGCCTTACATTGTTTTTTGCCAGATTCCCAAAACTTGGGCATTTTGCATGAGGACTTTCTCATTTTTAAGTAGATTTGCTGCAATAATGGGGATTTCATATTGAGCTGACACTCATAAGACAAAACCAAGCCCTGTGTGCGTGTGTCATGTAGAGGATTTCTCCCAGTCACGCACTCAGTTGTCACTATAAAGTATTTCTGTTGCAGAAATGCTTAGCCCTGACCTCAAAACCACAATTTTCAATGGCAGGGGCAAATGCATCTGCTGCAGAGGGGTTGACAGATCCCCCAAATACTTGGCTGATCCTGGGAAACTGAGTCCCGGTCCCACCGATGCCCATTAGCGAGGCTGTGATGCAGCACACAGCCGCAGTTTTAAATCTTAAATATTCCCAAATAGCTCCAAGGTTTGAATTTTAAAAGGCTCTTGTAATAACTGGCTTCTTCCGCGGTCAAGTTTCTTGGTTAATGAGTACTCATTTCCTAGCAGGTTTTCACGGACCCCAGCAACCTTCAGAGGCACATTCGTTCCCAGCATGTTGGGGCTCGTGCTCACGCTTGTCCAGAGTGTGGCAAAACCTTTGCCACTTCTTCAGGCCTCAAACAACATAAACACATCCACAGCAGTGTCAAACCTTTTATATGTAAGTCTTCAACTCAACGTCTTTGGTTAAGTGTTGTTTCTTTTGTCAAAAAGCAGCGTAATTTGGAAGCTGAAGGTCATGTTGTGCTTCCTTTGAATTTCCCTGCTGCGAGTGATGAAGTGTGCACTGGGTAATTCCTTAGTCCAGTGTAAATTATTGTTTGTATGTGATTTTCCTTTCCAGGTAGACCACTTGAGTGCTGTATAAATGCACCTGTTGCCCCTGGGATTTTTTTTCTGATATAAAGAGCAAGCAGGGAGTGAGATGTAGCAGGTTCGGTGGCTGCAGCCTCATGGCTTTGTACCATTCCAAGCTGGCTGCTCCCCTTCCCGCTCCCTCTGCATCAGCAGCTCCTCTGTGCTGGATATGGCCCTGTTGGGTGGTCCTGGTACAGAGGAGGAGATGGCAGTGCCAGGGTGGGCAGGAGAGGGTGGCACCATGGTCAGGATGCACTGGGAATTGGGCAAAGCCAGCAGTACCTGGAAGGCGACTTTGCTTTAGAAATTAATTTTGGGCCACGAAGTCTCCGCAGCAGATGCCTTGACTTTTGCTGGAGATGAGAATTAAACCTAGAGGCAGTGAATTTCAGCCAGAGGAGCTTGCCGCCCTCCTTGAGGCTCCTTTGCATCCCCAGAATTTAAGTATTGAGGGGAGCTATTAGATCTTTTCCAACAGCTGCTCTGGCAATAAAATCCGCCTTGTATGTGGGCCTGACTCTGTGCCGGGCTGCAGATCACATCCTCAGATCTCACAGGCCGTGTTCACTGCTGAGCCAGGTCCTGCTAGGAGATGGGGAAGCCGGGTGCACAGGAATGTTGCTTTCATTCCCTTTCAGGCAGAAAATATTAAAGCATATTGTTCTCGGGAGCTCTAATCTCCACTGCAGTTTTCAGGCATCTGCTGTGTCTTGAATGCCACCTTGTTACCACCTTCCCTACTTGTCTGCTAAAATTTTTAATCTTTTGCTGCTCTCAACAATAATTTACCAAAACATCAACACCACACCTGGACAAAGTGGCCACCGTTTGCTAAGATGTTTCCTCCAGGAGAGGAGTATTGGCTTGAAAGACTCGTTTGTGCAAAGTCTTTATGTCTGCCGGGTTAGGTAGCACTTTTGGTTTGAGCTTCTTTAATGAGAAAACATGTAACTAGATCCAATAATAAATACCGCTGATAATTTTTAAACCTGATTACAGGCTAAGTAATTCCACTTAAATTATTAGAAAACACTAACTTCTGGCTAGGTGGGGAGTCTTCAGATGGCCATGTTGCAATGTCATATGTAAATATCTCTAAGTGGCACCTCTCATAAATGAAATAATCTCCCAAATGCTCTTGGTTACTGTTTATTCTGATAAATCAAAACAGCAACTGTTGTTCTTCCTATGTACAGTGTGAGGGATGAAAACCCGTTGAGCAACCTACAAGTAACAGCCATGTAATTGCAGAACAAAAGGGTTTGGAGACCACATGTTCAGTAGGCTTTGCTGAGCGATGGGAGGGAGGTAGGGTCACCTAAAGGAGGTATCTGTTTTCCACCAGAAGGCCACACACTATGATTTACTCGTACCAGTCTGTTTATGGCAACTGTCTCTTATTACAATACACCGCCCAAGCTTGAGTGAAAACTCACCAACACTAAGGTAATTACTGCAAAATCTCCAGCCTCTCCAAATAGAAACCACATGCCATAATAGACTGAACATAGTCAAAATAGTACTTACAGTAATTTTTTTTAATAAGCAGAGAATATGCAAACTTAACTGCTGGCTAATTTGGGGTCCAGAGACAATCATGGTATGGAGTGTGCATAGGTATGAGGTGGGTTTTTTGGGAGTTTGTGTTAAACCTGGGCTCTGTAGAGCAATAAAAGCTGCAAGGAGGGACACTTCCCTCACAAGTTACTTGCTTAAAAGTATGGCACTGAGATTTAAAGGGTGCAGTAAGGTGTAATAGGAGAAATCAGACCCAGCTCCTGTTGCTTTGATTCGTGGAATCAATTAAAGCTGATAACTGCCCCCCATCTAGTAAGTTTAGGCAAAGATTTACTTGGGAATAAAATGCACGTGATGAAAAAGAGGTGGATCTTGTAACAGGGAGTTATCCGAGAAGTCCTGGCTCCTGGGAATATCCGTGAGGGTTTAGACAGTGTCCTCTTCACTGATGCCAAGTTACATCGAGGCTAGAGGTGATGTTCCCCAAGAGTAAGACCACTCTGGAAAGTAAGGGCTTTGGACCTGGGCCCAAAATTTCTTTGCCAGCCTTGAGAACCCATGGATTAAATAAGCTGCCTGTTAAATTGTAGAGGCACCTTAAGCAAGCAGCACCTCGTTAAATAGTTCTAAATATCTTTTATGCTCAAAAAGGTAAAGTCCTCAGTACAACTGTTAATTGTTTGATTGAGTTTATAATAATAAACATTTACATAATGGCATTGCCATTATTTAATTTAATTTTAAAACTGGGATAAAATATATTTAGTCAAGTGATTAATTTTTATCTTCCTTAATAGTTTGTAAAGCTATCTTTCAATTGTAAGTGTAGATTTTTGCCTCTCTCTGGAGTAGAATATTTCTCAGTTCTGTTGACTTTTGAATATATTAATATGGAGAATAATAATTTAATAATGTATTGATGTTCATTAAGGGAGAACTTCCCAAACTTTAGGAAGAGCAAATCAGTGCCAATACATCCTTTGTCACCCACTTGCCACTCTAGCCTACCCAAGTGAAGCGTTATATTTATACAATCATGTGAATAAGAAGTATATAAGAACAACAATACCTGGGAGAAGATCAAAAGTTCACCAAACATGATTTATTTTTAATTATACATCAGCCTAACCTTATAAATCTATGAACTTGAGATTTTTTTTTCTATAAAAATATATATGGTCTGATGCTCTGCTGTTGTGTGTTAGGTATAATTATCAGTGTTATTTTCCAAAAAATTAGAAACAAATGTACTTATCCAGATAAAACCAAGCATTATCATGGAACTAGATTCATTCTTTCTTCCTTCCTTTCTTCCTTTCTTCCTTCTTTCTTTCCTTCTTTCCTTCCTTCTTTCCTTCTTTCCTTCTTTCTTTCCTTCCTTCTTTCCTTCCTTC
>VXBW01006789.1:25555-133594 GCA_013400375.1 Thinocorus orbignyianus
TCCTCTCCTCTCCTCTCCTCTCCCTTCTTGTCTCTCTTTTTCCATTCTCATCCATCTTTTTTCTTCTTTCTTCATAATTTTGGGGGGTTTATTTTCTCTATTTTTCTTTCTCATCATTCCTTGTGAATGAAGATATCCAACAGGAACAGTAACTGATACACAGCAACAAACATTCTTCCTGAATTACCGCATTGCAAATTTCCTGTGTTTGGGCCCAATTCTGCGCTCCTTAGCCCCACGAATTGTCCCGGGGATGTCAACGGGAAAACGGGTGGATCAGGCAGGATCAGTCCCGTGAACAATAGGTGCATTGTTGCTGAGATATGAAGCAGCCTGCTGAAGAGGTAAACAGTTAAGAGATGACAACAAGTGGTCAAGTTTCTCAAGGGCAGAGATTTAGAGGAGCAGGAAGGTTAGCGCGGGCCCCAGTGCGAGTGGAAGTTAGAGGACGTGATTGCAGTTCATGGGAACCAAGAGTGCAGGATGGGATACATTCAATTCAGTTTCCTTTGCAGGCTCAAAATAGAGCCATTGTAAATTATGTCAGTCTGTCTCAAATCATGAAAATGATTGTTAAAAAGGCCTCAGAATACACAATGTGTATTGTTGTGTGGCTTTAATGTGTGAAAGATGAGAGCATATGATATAACACAAATTAAATAAAAATAAAGTGGCCACAAGGTTTTTCCTGGCTGGGAGAGAAAAAGAAAAAAAAAGGTATTTATTCCAGAGGATAATACTGCTTACTGATAATGCTGCTGCCTTGTTTTGAAACAAGGCTGGAGCTGATACTGTTAGAAACAAGGTAGTCTGGAGGTATGTACAAATTCTAGCATAATGAAGAGCACAAGACATAGCACAGCCTTGGAACTTACCTGATGCCCATCCAAAAGATGCCAAAAGGGAATATGACAAATTAACCAGGGAACTGATCATTACCCACTTCCAAATCACATCTTAACTTACAGACCTATAACTTGGTTCCTACCCCAAAGAACTCCCTAAAGTTTGTAGCAGCCAGAAAACCAGGGACCTGCAAAATCCCATGTGCTTCAACTTCAACGACATGATTTAATCTTTATCATTTGTCTTGTTCTGCACCACTGGGACCCCTTCCAGCATCCTGCTACTGAAAGTGATTGCTGGAAGCCATGCTCCGATGTGCCAAGTGTTGCAGGCTAGGTCAGGCCCATGAGCTCAAGGTAGATCTCCTCTCCGCTGTGGCTTCAGGTTTTCTCCGAGGCTGAAGTTGTTCTCATCCCAGAGGAACCTGAAAGGAAATCCATCAAGCTGTTTTGAGCATCAGACACGCAAATAAATACAGCTGCATTCTTAAAGGAAATTGTTTTTGAAATATAATGTATTTTTTTCATGTGTGAGAGACAGAGCAGCAACATTAAGACTAGTGAAATTATTAAGATGTGGAATTTAGAGTTGCAGCATCGCAGGCACCTGTAGGGACTGTATGCATTACACAAAGAGAAATGCTTTGGATATACGAGAGTACTAGCCTGGGGTTACTCAAGCTCTAGCCTGGACTTCTATGAGATTAAATTCTTAATTGTAAGTGAAAAAAAAGTGTTGTTTGTTAATAAGGTTATGCACATGGAAATACCTGGTTGACTCCTTCACCTCTTTCATATCTTCATGGTCTTGCAGACAGAAAACTCCATGAGACAGCTCTATCTCCTGTCTGGTCCTGCAAATATTTGTATTAATGACTAACTTTCCCCATGGGAATAGTGACATAAATGGATGTTGTTTGAAGACACAAGCGCTTGCTCATGCAGGAGCACCAGGGGTTCATATGGTGTTCCAGTACCGAGCTGTGGCTCCTGGGGAGCTGTGGATGCTAATGCAATACAGAATGATGGTACCAAATGTGCATCACTGTGCAATACAAACAGCAAATGAGGAAACTTTGTCTTTTAGCAATTTCAGACCTTTTCCAATTTGTTGGAGCGGGTTTTGGTGCTCTCATTAGACATTCGTCTGCTTGGATGCCTTTGCTTTGGAAGAGTATGATAGCTTTTTGTACGTGTGCACCCAGACTTCTCCTTACAGCTTCCTAATTGACGTTTGGCGGGTAAAAAAATGGTGTTATTTGCAAAACTTGGAGGGTGGGGGCAATTACCATAAAGCCTGAGATGTGTTGTTGTTGTTGTTTACATACAGGTGAGGTCTGCCATAAATCCTATACTCAGTTTTCAAACCTTTGTCGTCATAAGCGCATGCATGCTGATTGCAGAACCCAAATCAAGTGCAAAGACTGTGGACAAATGTTCAGCACTACGTCTTCCTTAAATAAACACAGGAGATTTTGTGAGGGCAAGAACCATTTTGCAGCAGGAGGATTTTTTGGCCAAGGCATTTCACTTCCTGGAACCCCAGCTATGGATAAAACGTCCATGGTTAATATGAATCATGCAAATCCGGGCCTTGCTGACTATTTTGGAGCCAATAGGCATCCTGCTGGTCTTACCTTTCCAACAGCTCCTGGATTTTCTTTTAGCTTCCCCGGTCTGTTTCCTTCAGGCTTGTACCACAGGCCACCTTTGCTACCTACTAGTTCTCCTGTTAAAGGACTACCGAGCGCAGATCAGACAAACAAAAGTCAAAGTCCCCTCATGACAAATCCTCAGATACTGCCAGCCACCCAGGATATTTTGAAGGCACTAAATAAGCAACCATCAGTAGGGGAGAATAAGCCAGTGGAGCTTCAACCAGAGAGGTCCTCTGAAGAGAGGCCGCATGAGAAACTCAGTGACCAGTCAGAGAGTAGTGACCTTGACCTTGACGATGTCAGTACCCCCAGTGGCAGTGACCTGGAAACCACCTCGGGCTCTGATCTGGAAAGTGACATTGAAAGTGAGAAAGAGAAATTTAAAGAAAATGGTAAAATGTTCAAAGACAAAGTAAGCTCTCTGCAGAGCCTGGCTTCAATAAATAATAAGAAAGACCACAGCAATCATTCCATTTTCTCACCATCCTTAGAGGAGCAGACTGCGGTGTCAGGAGCGGTGAATGATTCTATAAAGGCTATTGCTTCTATTGCTGAAAAGTACTTTGGTTCAACAGGACTTGTGGGGCTGCAAGACAAAAAAGTCGGAGGCTTACCTTACCCTTCCATGTTTCCCCTCCCGTTTTTTCCAGCATTCTCTCAATCAATGTATCCATTTCCTGATAGAGACTTGAGACCGTTACCCTTGAAAGTGGAGCCCCAATCACCCAGTGAAATTAAGAAGATCCCAAAGGGAAGCTCTGAGTCTCCTTTTGACCTCACCATAAAGCGTAAGGAGGAGAAGCCACTTACTCCCATACCCTCAAAGCCAGCAGCCCCTTCTGCGGCCAGCCAGGACCAGCCTTTAGATCTCAGCATCGGCAGCAGAAGTCGAGCCAGTGGCACAAAACAAGCCGAGCCTCGGAAAAACCATGTCTTTGGAGAGAAGAAAGGAGGTGACCTCGAGCAAAGGAAAGCTTCAGAGTCCTTGCAGCACGCCAGGCCCACCCCCTTCTTTATGGACCCCATTTACAGGTAACGGACTATCTGCTACCTTTGAGCATCCTTTGGTACAGGCAGCTATGTCTGCCCACAGATTAAGGACAACCCCGTCCCTCTCCCACCGTCCGGGGAGGCGTTGTCCCACCACCCCATACCATGGAGTGGCCCAGGCTTCATGCTGATGTGCTCCCCCTGCCTCAGATCTGGGCTGCTCAGGGTGAACCCTGGGTCTGTTAATGTTGCAATTAGCAAGTCTTCATGACTGCCCTCATAACGAGTCGTTAGTTTAATCTGTGCAGCTTGATGTGCAGAAGTTGAGTATATTCTCTTACCTATCAATGAATTGGCATCAGTATGGAACATTTGTATATTTACAGCATATTTTTCAACATTGGTTTGCCCCAAATTTCTTTTCTTCCAAAAATACTGCCCACTCGCCTCGACTGCCCTCTGCCTCCGTTGGAAGTCAGAGACCATCTCACCAGGTTGCCAGCTGTATGCGACCTTTTTGATTCCTCCTGAATTAAACAGCAGTATCTCATAAGTACAGGGGAAAAAAACAGAAAAAAAAAGGAAAAAAAAAGAAAGCAAATTTTTTCTAAGATGTGTAAAAAGTATGGAAATTGAGACTTATTCCTCCCCCTTTTTTAGCATTTTTTGAGCAATGGGTTGATTTCTCCAGGCATTTTATTAATATAATTGAAGGCATAGCATCCTTGTGTGTACAAAGCCTAACCAGTATGCTAGTTAGTCTGATTTACCTTTCAAAATCAGTGGGACCCTTGTCTTTGGCTTTGATGCAGACACATTTGTCTGCACAAGCAGACACTGTCTGTGAGCTGAGGTTTGAAAAATCAGTGGTAAAATCCTAAACCCTTGGTGTTTATCAGTAATGCCAGGGTGGCTTTCACCAAGATCTGGAGTTCACCTGCATCCTGTGTACGTCAGCCCCTCTTTTGCCCTTTGCCTCTCTGGTCATCTACCTGTAACCAACCAAAGTCATGCATTTAAATGAGTTTAGAGAAATATTAGCCATAAAAATATTTGTAATATAAATGTCTGATTTTACAACCTGTTGTCAAAAAAAAAAAGTTACTGCCATGTAAATTAAGTTAATTTATTACTTTATCTGAAAAAGAAATGCCATGGGCAAAGTTACTGGAGAACGCTCTTGCATAAGACAACAGGTCTGCATTGTGAAGAAGCAGGATGTGATGCTATTTACTGAGATGGTTTTGTTCATGCCAGATTGATACCTGTATTAGACCCTGGGTTTTCTTTGCATCATGTTAATTTTAAATGCCTGAAGCAGTGGAAATAATGATCTGTGTTTTATGGTCCTACATTACAAAGTAATGAAACCTATCCAAATTCTGGCCACATAGCACAAGGCCAGTTGTTACCTTCCTTTGCCCAGAGTTACATCTGCATAGAGGCAGCAGGACCTTAAACTGTGCACATCAGTAACAGAAAAAGCAAAGCCCTCAATTTCCACCCTGCTGCTGAATCATCCACCTGAGTTGATTGCAGTCTGCTGCTGGCATACTGTCTTTGGTGTGCTCCTGCCCTTCTCGCACCACGCACGAGGAGAGGTTTCCAGGGTGGTGACTGTGATGTCCCACATGGCCCAGACAAGAAGGGACCCATTGGTCAAGGCTCCTGCTGCCTTGAATTCCTCTCCTCTGGGTGGAGAACCCACTCAGTTGCCTTATTGCTTCATAAAAGTGCTTGGTAGTTAGTCATTGGTTCTTCTAGTAATCATTACCGGTCTTTTGAAATGGGATGATTTCCTATGTAAATGGTATAATCTCCCTTTAACGGCGATTCGTAGCCCCCGACTGCCGTAATGAGTTGTATGCAGGAATGGAGAGTTGACTGTACTTCCTTGTCTTTTGCCATTATCTCTGAGAAACAAATTACTTGATGTATAATTGACTATTTTAAACATGAGTAGCTGTGTAATTATTAATACCTGAGACTGATTCATCACCAGCAAATCTAATTTTAACGTTTACAGAGTAGAAAAAAGAAAGTTAACTGACCCACTGGAAGCTTTAAAAGAGAAATACTTGAGACCTTCCCCGGGATTCTTGTTTCATCCACAAGTAAGTATTTTGGGAATTTTGATGTTGTAAACAAGCCTGTTGATGCTTCAAAGCAGGTGCAGAGAAATGAATGCAGTCTTAGTCATTTTTGGATTTCCTAAAACACACAGTTTTTGATGTACCATTGTAGTGGAAAAGCGTAAGCATTGTTCTGAGCTTCTTGATGTTTTTCAGATGAAACAACATGTTTTGATTTTAGAGGAAGCCAGATTCAAACTACATGTACGTTTTAGAACCATGCTTCTCCAAAACCATAGCGTAGCTACCAACACTTGCAGCTATACGTGTCTTCTTCAGCTCTCACCCATGCTCTGGGCCACTGTGTTGGAGTCAGTATTGGCTACAGGAGGCATTGTAGATTCAAAGTTGGACCAGAATCAAAGAATCATTAGAGTTGGAAGGGACCTTAAAGATCATTGAGTTCCAACCCCCCTGCCCTGGGCAGGGACACCTCCCACTAGACCAGGTTGCTCCAAACCCCATTCAGCCTGGCCTTGAACACTTCCAGGGATGGGGCTTCCACAACTTCTCTGAGCTACCTGTTCCAGTGCCTCACCACCCTCATAGGAAAGAATTTCCTCCTAATATCTAATCTAAATCTCCCCTCGTCTAGTTTAAAACCGTTACCCCTTGTCCTGTCGCTGCACTTCCTGACCAAGAGTCCCTCTCCAGCTCTCATGGAGCCCCTTCAGATCCTGGAAGGCTGTTATAAGGTCTCCCTGGAACCTTCTCTTCTGCACGCTGAACAGCCCCAGTTCTCTCAGCCTGTCCTCATAGGAGAGGTGCTCCATCCCTCTAATCATCTTTGTGGCCCTCTGCTGGACCTGTTCCAACAGTTCTATGTCCTTTCTATGTTGAGGACTCCAGAGCTGGACACAGGACTCCGGGTGGGGTCTCACGAGTGCAGAGTAGAGGGGGAGAATCACCTCCCGCAACCTGCTGGTCACGCTTCTTTTGATGCGGCCAGGGTACGGTTGGCTTTCTGGGCTGAGCATCCCAGTTTTCTGGGATGATTTCTGAGATTTAAGGACTCCCAGAAGATATAAAACCTTCCACCTGATGCTTTCAAGTCTTATAATACAGATGATCCACGAATTTTAGGTTGCAGTTGTGGTGAATAGTGTGTGCAGTGACTTTGTGGGATCTCTGTTCTTCCATGCCTGCAGACATGCTGTATGAGAGGGCTGCTGCCTTGTTCATAGGCCATAATCCCACTGCTTGTTTGCTGAATAACAAAAATTTAGGAGAGTGTCCCTAAACCAATGTAACAACTACTGTGTATATGGTACAGAAAGAGGACCTGTGTGTAAAATACACATTGCTTTTCTTCAACAGCCCTGCAGTCCAATTTTGTCCTCTTCCTCCTTGCTCACAGAGGTTTGATTAAAAATTTGGGTTAGATTTTATGCCTGAAATAAAATGCTCTGTGTCATTTGCAAATTTGAACCCCTTGCTGACTACAGGCTGTTTCATCCTAGTAATGACACCCCATTACAGATCTTGTGTTTTAACCACACACCAGGAGCTGCTGTCTCCGGTTCATCTTCCTGTGTTTCTGGGCAAACTATGTCAATAATCTGACACAGTTTTGGTTTGTTGGTTTTGTTTTTTGTTTTTAATGAAGGCAGCATTTGTTTTGTCCTAAGTTGTATGGAATATATTCTGAAATATAGGACTTCTGGAGAACTGGGAAGACCAGCTGATGGCATATATAGTTGCAGATGCACAAACGTAATGGTATTACATGGGTGGAGAGTGTAGGAAAACACTCCGTTCCAGTTCCAATGCCTGTAGGGAGTGAATGTTAAATGTTACAAATTAGTGAGAATTTATGCAAAGAATTCAGCTCAGCCCCTTTTGCTGAGTTACCTTATTTGCCCAAGTTGCAAAGCAATGAGTAGGAATTGTCTCCACAGCAAATAGTACTCATACACAAATACGCAAACAGGAACTCAGTCCCCTTTGTGTCCCCTGGTGTGAAACTGCGATGGTTCCTCTCCATCAAATGAGTGATTCTGTTAGAGCAGCTATGGGGCTGTAAATTAATCATCATTAATATCAATAAGGGCATTTTAGGTGCTGTATCGATGGAAGAAACCATGCTGTTTTGCTCAGTGCTAGCTAGCTGGTCAGAAAGTGTAAATTGATGTTGTTTAGTGAAGTTGGATCAAGGAGCTCTGAAAGTTTTGCTGCAGGTTGGTCTGATGACAATGGTGGGTAGCATGGTTGGCAGGTGGGAAAGGAGACTTTGGTAAAATACACCATTAGGAGGCTGTGGTGGGCAGGGAAGGAGTTGGGTGGTCTTCTGCGTAGAATTGTATGACTCTGAGTTACATGGGGAACCGGAGTAAGGTTGATGGGGGTATGATGTAGACGTGCAGGTGAAATGGAGACATTGGGTAGTTTTACCGCTAGTGGGCAGGATGTTGGGATATCAGCCTTCATGTGTTTTTTCATAAAGAGTTGGTCAAATCTATTATTGGTGCTCAAGTAAGGTCCCATGGTCGGCAGATACATCAGCATGAGCAGGGGTTGTTGAGTGTCACACCTCAATACAGCAGTGACAGCTGAGGTGGGGCAGGAGAAAGGCTACTTGTGCACCCACCTGGCTGAACACATGCGTGAGAGACGCGTTATACCTTTTTGTCTGTCCCTCCTCATTTCTCTTAGTGTAATAGGGAAAAAAATCAAACCCATGGTAAAGACTGGCTTTCATTTTATCACTTACCAGCTGTCAGGGAGAAGGTCTTTAACTTGGTGTGAGATGGATGGATGCAAAGGTCATGAATGTAACGTGCACTGTTAAAACATTGTAAAAAAATACTAAACCGCCATCCCATGTCCTGTCAAAAGAGTAAATGCCCAAATCTGCTTTCTTGCTGACTTTACTAGGAAGAAGTCTCCTGTTTGCAAAGGTGGAATTTGGCCCCGTGTTTACAGAGGACTGGGAACGGCTTGCAGAAAGGCTGTTTTTCCTTTATAATTCTGTTTACCCCTGTAAAAGTTGAGGTGTGGAGTGCACCGCAAGTTTTAATTTTCTGCTGGCGGGATTTATCTGTGTGAAATGCAAGTAGAATTGTTGTTTGTGTCCTACAAGCTTATGTTTCTGTAGATGAATTTATTTCTGAAATTTGCCATCTAATGAGGCAAGAATTTATTATTTTTTTTTAACTGGATAATACAACAGCTGACAGATGGATCTTTAAAATAGGTTTCTGAAGTAGAGATTAAAGACATAAACCCTGCAGTCCTTGCCCTGTCCCTGCCTGGGCGAAATTCCTCCCAGTGGCAGTGGCCTGAAAGCTAGGAAAATTAGATCATTTAATGGTAATTTGGCATTACAAGATTGCATTTTTAGGGAGAGAATACCCCTATGTAACAAATCATTCAGAGTAACATTTTAATTAGTAGCTTTAAATAAAATCTTAATTAGTAGATTGATTGCAGTGAGGGTTCCAATGCAGGAATAATGTGTTGTTTTTGTTTCAATTTTGCTCCCAGTTCCAATTGCCTGATCAAAGAATTTGGGTAAGTTCATTGCTTATATTTTTTATTTAATCATTGTGAAATAAATTGCATAAGAAAAATATAATATGAAAGATAACTTTCCACTCAATTACGGAGCATGCCAGGCTTTCCTACAGAGTGTTGTAGCTGTAGTGGATAAATATCCTCTTATGTCAAATTGGCTTTATTTTTACCCACCTAATCTTGCTGGTTTTATTTGGTGAAGGCAATGGGAGCTTTACCTGAGCGAGGGTTTCAAGATGCAGGTTTTGTTTGTAATTAACTGAAGTTGTTCCAAGCTGTTTCCTTCAGAGATTGCAGTGAAATTTTCGGCCTGAAATCTTGTTAGATTGCAGTAGTTATAAATATTTAATCTGCATTTGAGACGATAAAATGGAGAGCCTCAGAGGACTTCACATTTCTATCTCACTTTGACTTCAGTGGGAATTTAGTCACTTTAATAGCTTTGAAGTTTTGAGCTTAATTGCTCGTTGCTGTACTTAAAGCACAAATAAAATGCCCATTTATTTGCTGTGTGTGGGCCAGATTTGCCCTGTGTGCATCACCCCGTTCATGCGAATGGGAACTGTGCTTTCTGTACTATGGGATAAATTTGAACTAGCTCTTCTATTTTTATAAAATGTTATTTTTAATACATCTAAATTGTCCACAAAAAAAAATAATTAATAATAAAGAGGCACAGCAACTGCTTTTGCAGATGCAACTCAAATAACAGTGTGTTTTGTTCTTGCATTGCTGGCTCTTCAGCTGCAGCAATGAACCCGTAAATACTTGTTCTAGATTTTTCCCAACTTTGGGGCTTTGGAGGGGAGAGCTGGAGCCAGCCAGCTGCGGCTCAGGTCCTGACTCACTCTCGCTCATCCCTCGCGGTGCAACGTGGACTAATTGCACAAGACGAAGTCAGAATTTCACAAAATGAGATGAGAGATCTTCACATACTCTTTCCCGCCTGTATCCCTTCATGGGGTTAGTGCAGGAGCCCTCAAAGGTGCTGTCTTTGCAGATGTGGGCTTAAGTCTTCATGACACACTTCAGAAGTAGCGATGGACATTTGTTTTGCCTTCATGTGGCTTTTAATCTCATTTTCTGCCTGTCAAGTGATGGTTTTTGCAGCTGCAAAAGATGCACTGGGATCCCGAGATGAAAATTGCTAAGCAGGCACCAAAGGACTCCTGTGAGCACCCACAGACGCTGAATGAGCTCAGCAGATAGGAGGTGGGGTTAGATGCCAGACTTGGAGAGCACAAGAGGTGGTTTCCAAACATTTTCTTTGCAGTAGAGGCACCGTGATAGGACTTGTGATTTGGCCCAGGCGCCCTGAATCCTCTGCTCTCAGAAGAGTGGTTCAGTTTGGGCATATCTGGGGAGTTGGAAAACGCAGTGCAGTCTGTTTCTTCTGTCTGCTTTCCCTGACATTGGCTTGGTCCTCAAATTTCCATCACTCTGCTTTTCTTGTGAGTTTACGTTTCCTGGCCATGCTGGTGCTTTGAGCTGCTGCAGCAGAAATAAGTATTTAAAACATAAAGTGCCTAGAGCAGGATGCTGATTGATGGATGAATCTTCATCTTGAGAGATTTGAATATGTCGCATGAGCCTTTCTATCTCAGTTCACAGTTGCACGTGCCATGTATTTCAAGATTATTTCAGGTTGGTTTTCATCGTTTGGCAGGAACCTTTTAGTGCAAATCAATGGGCAAGACCCTCTCTTGAATGGATCATGATTTATTTAGTCTGTAGGCTTCTTCATCCTCATCTGGTCCCATCAAGACAAGGTTGCTATAAAGAGATTCTGTAATTATAGTCAGAATTTATTTGCAGTAGCTTTATGGAGAATAATTTTAAATAATTGAAATAATTTTACAAATAAATGGAATTTGATGAGTGCACCAACAGAGCTTTTATTTTACTGGGCTTATTCTGGG
The DNA here is from genome assembly GCA_013400375.1 of Thinocorus orbignyianus. Taxonomy (NCBI): domain Eukaryota; kingdom Metazoa; phylum Chordata; class Aves; order Ciconiiformes; family Thinocoridae; genus Thinocorus; species Thinocorus orbignyianus. Next base: position 36,613 of record VXBW01006789.1, read on the forward strand.
ACATGATCCATTTTGTTAAATCAACTAAATCCCCATCAGCTGCATCAATACAAATTGAGTTATTCTGGAACTATACTGCAAATCAGCAGGAGTTTCTTGCTACTGCTTCATAAAGTTCAACCATGTGTGACAGGTCTCTTGCACACGAATATGGCTCAGCCAGGTTCCGTGGCTGGATGTCCAGATCCACACAGTTTGAAGACGAGAAGTTCACAAGTTGTAGTTTTTAGAGCAAGTGTTACAACTTGAACTGGGGAGGGAGAAATGCTGAGCTGTAGTAGTTGGGTTTTCAAGGTTTCTCTGAATAACACTAGTAAAAATAGAACGCAAACATTTGAACATTTTTTTTCCCATGAGTTACGGCCATAAAGTCAGTTGCTTTTGCGATAATAGCAATGAAGGAGTCGCGTTTGTGAAACATGAGGTCATGTAATTCATGACATTGTCTGCTAGATTATTTCATATCATCAGGTTATTCTTAAAAAGCAGCAACAACAAACCTTTGCTTTATTTATGCCACTTTTTCTTCTGTTGGCTAATAAATTTTAAGACAAATATTCAAGGCCCCTGCTGATATCTTGCCCATTGAAATGTTTATAAATACTTGTTTTAGCCGATTATGGTAATGTCTGCATTTTTGAGTCGGAGCTGGGGAATTGTGACTGCATATTAGTTTGCGTCAGTAGGAGGTTAATAGCCTCTCAGGGAGCAGGAGGGAGGTGGGGGAAAGCTGCTTCCTTTTCCAGACATCTGGACACAGATAGAATCAACAGCTCTTATATATGTAAATCAAAAGTTACTGTTCTATATAAAATACTGTCATTCACTGATGTCAGATTAGGAGCAGACATGACTTGTCCATAAAGGCAATAGCTGTATGTAAAATATGTAATAGGATCTTCTCGCTCTCCTGCCTCCTTGGAGAGCTTTCTCCATGGACATGGCAATTACACTAATCCCATCCTGGGGGTCAAGCACTGCCTTCCTCTCTCTGCCCCTTTCAGGGATCACTGAAGCCCTTGGGCATTAAGCTGGGGTGCAGACCCCTCCTGAAAGTGCTGCCTGCACACCTGCCTCCCTGGTGGTCTTCAGGGACCATCCTCAGATGGATGAGGTGACCACAAGCACTCACCCAGCCTCCCAGGATAGATGGTATCGCTAACAGCTTGCTCCAAGAGTTTGTTGTATTGATGATGAGTAGCATCTCCATGGTCAACACAGCTCCTATGGAGGAAAGTCTTGCTTTGGTCTCAGACATAATGGTGTTTTGAAGGAATTAGTGCTGCTTTGGTTTTATTGCAGCTGAAAGAGGGAGTTTCATTGCCGAAGAGGGAAAGTTATCTCCTGGGTTAATAATTAGTCAGAAAAACCACAAATCCAAAACCCTGGGGGAAAACAGGGTGAGACTAAATTAGTGATTTGTGCAATCGTTGAAGATTATCAGCGAGTCCACCTGGAGGTGTCACTGGGATCTGAACTGTGGCATATATCACTGTAAATGACATAGGAGGAACGGTGACCAGGCAAAGGGCAGAGTTTGTCGTTGGGAGTAGCTAAATCCAAAGCACACTATGAAGATTTTGCAGAAGATTCACAGAAAGCTGAGTCACTGGGGATTAAAACAGCAATAAAACTCGATGTTAAGTACCCAGTAATACTGGGGGGAAAGTGGGACTCTTAACTTGTGTCATTCAGGAAGAAGATCCTGGAAGTCGATAGTTTTATGAAAATATCATCCAAGTGCTTAGCAGAAAGGAACTGAAAACATCATTATGTTATACCGCCTTCAGGTCTTGAATGCAGCTGAAGTCCCTCTCAGAAAGGACATAGTAGAATTAGAAAAGACACAGAAAAGTGCAACAATGATGATCGGAGGTAGGGAACAGCTTCCACACAAAAAGAGACTAAGTAGGTTTTGATTTTTTCAGCTTGGAAAAGAAATGCCCGAGGGAGCTGTTCCCCAGCTCTATGAGACCATGAATGGTGAGCAGAACCTGAATGAGAAACGGTTATTCATTAGTTTTTACAATACACCAAAAAAAGAAAAAAAGGGGCACCCAGCTGAATTATCAAGCAAAAGGCTTAGAAGGAACAAAAGCCAGTATCTTTTCATATGTACCTAATTAAATTGGGGAACTCTCCTTGACAAAAATAGAAATGGATTCAAAAAGGGTTTAGCCAGATGAATGGGAGCTGCAGCCACCAATGGCCTTTTGACACCGTAATCGAGATGCAACCTCCAATTAAGGCTCTTGCACCTCTCATTGCTGATATGTGACAGAAGACACCAGGGGGAGAAGATCTGTCCCTTGCCCGCCCTCCTGCACATCCCCTGGGGTCGCTGCTTGAAACCAGGGCACCAGCTTCCCAAAACTCTGTGTCGCAGGGTTATAATTCCTGCTTGGGTTTGGTGCCTGAGCACGAAAAAACCCTAGATTTCTTGTTACTCAGTTAAGAGTTTGCAAGTTGACTGATGAGCCGGGGCCATATAAAGTAATTAAGAGCATTTTGTGGCTTTGGGTTGGCAGGATTTTATGGGCTGTACCAAGCCCAGGCACCCATATCGTGATAGGGAATGGCATCCTGAAGGTCCTGAGCGCCACCATGCTCCAGGACTTCTGAAGAAATTAAGAAATGCCCAGATTTTGGTTCTTGTGAGCTCTGTCTCCTGCAGATAGTAACTGCTGTAGTTATCCTGACAGCAGTGGAGCGCCAACTACCTTGGATCAGCAAAGGCTCAGGGCCGAGCACTTCCCGTTGTTGCCAGTGCATTTCTTGAAAAATATAAATCATACCAGGTAACTAGATGGATCAGCCTTTAAAAAAAAAAAAAAAACAAACCACAAAACAAACAAGGAGCACAATAGTCATTCCTACAGTGAGAAACGTATTTTTGGAAAGCGGGTAATACTTTAAAATAATTGGAAGTACTTCTGTTTCCGCTGAAGAAGGGGTTTAAGATTAGATGCTGATTTCATACCTGTTTTGGGACTGATGTTATCCTAGAGGTGGTGTTGGAGGTAATGTTGATCTGCATCAGTGTACATTAGAGAAGAATCTGAGTTTCTCCTCTGCAAAATCCTGGAAATAAGAATTAAAAAAAAAAAAAAATGAGCATGACTAAGCCATTTTAAATGTAGAGGGGAAAGTAGTTGCTTTAATATATTACTGTGGGGAACCACGTAGATGAGAAATGGTGATCCAAAAATGATTTAAACCCACTAGATAATGAAACTGACTTGAATATTAAATATACATAAATAAAACATTTATTACACTTCTCAATGCCCTTATTATTCTTCACCATAAATATGTGCTATCATAACCCATGGACTGTCTTGTCACTGCTAATAAGCCCCAAGGCCAAAGGTCATTTTTCATTTCAAACAATTTATTTTCAGCAGTATCAAAACAGACAAACCGTTTCTTGTGGGGAACAATTAGAAGGAATTAAAGGCGGCAGAAAGTCTATCGTGAAAGCTTTTTAAGAATCAGTTGCGACTAAAGAAAAAGGTGAAGTCATATAAAAAGAAATAGATGGTAATGTTGAGTTGTATGGGTTGATAATGACATCTCGGTGCCGAGATAGAATTACCTCCTCTCCCAGCAGCATCATCATTACATATCTCACGCCTGTGATCAGTACATGTCAAAATCCTTCATATTGACAAATGTGCTGTCCACTTGCATCTGTGGAGAATGTTTTAGCAGCTGAGTGATTATGAATCAAACCCCAGAGCTTACAGCCCCTACTGCCTTGCAATGCTTTCACATTTGTTGCCTGACAAGTAAATGTATCTTGACTTCCCTCTGAGACTTTTTTTTTTCCTTTTTTTTTTTTTTTCCTTTTGCACCATGTTTGATGAAAGACATTTGGCAAATTGGCAGTGGTACCCTGTATGTTGCAATTTGTCCTCAGCATTAGGAATCTGAGCATGAAATGAGAGGGCAGGCTTACAGGCTAAAAGGGAAAAAAAACACCTAACTCAGAGCCCAAGTTAACCAGCATGTGAATAGTCATTTCAGGAGACAAATGTGTGGTTCTGCCCATTAAATTAAAATTTAGGAAAAAAAACCCACCTCAACAAATATGAAGTTTTTTCCCATTAAAATAAAATTCTAAAATCCCAACAATTGGAGCCATCTCGTAGGGATTTTGAAGAATGGGAAAGGTTTGATCAGCTGAGGAGAGGATTCAGCATCTTGTCTTTCATATAATTTCCTCCGTCATTATAAGCAAGGTGTTGCACAGGGCTCGTGCTGTGGGTGAGGTCGTCAGATCTTGTTTTTTTTTTTATTTTTGCATTTGTTTGTGGTGTTAGGAAGATCCAGATGGTTGCTCTCACCTGTCAGTAGGCTCAGCAGCAGTCTTGAACTCTCCACGTGATAACGTTTGGGGTCTTGGAGCAGTTTTTTGTGATCAGTTCCAGACACCTTAAAGGAAAATGTTCTCCAGAAGTTATTTAGTGCCCAATACCTAAAAATTAGAGCCCTTTAAGACAGCTAACTGAGAGCAGAGGTGTCTCGGTTTCATTGTAGAAAAACAGGGTGGGCGTCTAGCAGGTAATGTAAACATATAGCAGCAAACCCATGGAATTTTTGTTTGTTATGGATTTATCTCATGGTCTTTGACTGTGATGAGCAAGAAGTCTGGACTGAATGGTTGGGACATCCATAGAGCCTCTCTGGATCTGCTTTGGTGCAGCACTTGTTTGAGCTAGAGTGTTCATAAGGTTTCTTCTGTAATATTTGTCCTCTGCAAATCTTTTGGGGAAAAAAGTAGGAATTCAGTTATTGGGATCTCTGTTTTTTTGGTTGATTTGGTCAAAAGTGGCCAGTGGTTTCAATAGATGGGATGCATAGACTCATAGGCATATACCCACAGAACATGACTGCATGAACTGGAGTTTTATAGCAGCTGAGGCTTAAAAATAAGAAAAAATTCCTATTGGCTGATTTAGGTTTTATCTGGAAGCAACTTTTCGTTGTAGCAGTCAGGGCAGGAGTTCTGCCATGTGCTGGCCTTGCAGAGAAACAGCACCCTGCTACGGCATTTAGGGGCATTATTCCAAGTGGCTCAACACTGTGGCCACCACCTTGCCTAATGTGCCCTACAGTTTTTGAGACTGCGACTCTACATTTGCTTTTTTGGGGGGAGGGTGGGGTTTCTATTTTTTCCTTTTTCTTTGGTCTTGGCAGTGTATGTTTTTTTGTATGTTGGGTTTCCAGCGAGGGCAGAAAGCCAAAGTGTTGGTCTTGATGGGTTTCTATCCTCTCTTCTCTTGTTGCAGATGTCGGCTATAGAAAACATGGCCGAAAAGCTGGAGAGCTTTAGTGCCCTGAAGCCGGAGGCCAGCGAGCTGATCCAGTCGGTGCCATCCATGTTCAACTTCCGTGCCCCACCGAGCGCCCTGCCCGAGACCCTGCTGCGCAAGGGCAAGGAGCGCTACACCTGCAGGTAGCCCCAAAAAGATCTGGTACCCTCCCAAGCTCCCCAGATTCCCCTTCCAAGGACAGTTGATGGGGAACCACAGCAGGTCTTTCAGACCTGTCTGTGCTCAGTGAAACGTGGAAAGCGTTTGGCTTTGGGGTTCTTACTTATTAAATTACTAGCGTGATTAAACAAAGAGTCTGCCCCGTATCATAGCGGTTTGATAAATGAGGTGGAAACTATTATATAAACAATTCTTTTCCCCAAATTTTCTCATCACTCTCATATGCACAAGTGTGCTTTCATTATTGATCTTTTTGATCATAAACTACAGACATGTTTCTTCTCAGGCTTCTGGTTTTAATATCCAAAGGGATCAGTGATAAAATACATGACTTATTAGGACTTATGTGTACAGAGTTAAAAAAAACCAACACAATGAAGATAGTCATGGTACGTGCAACCAAAATGAATGGGAGCTTTGTCGAGGGGAGTCGAATTAGCTGTGTGTGTGTGTGTTTTGAAGGCTTATACATCACGTTGTGAAAAAAATAAATGAGATGTTACGAGTGAAGGGATGCAATCTTCAAAGTCGTCACGTGGAGCAGCCACCACCCTCACTCACTTCAGAGAGCGCTGTGCCTGCGCTGTCCCCATGCAGAAATGGGCTCGGCGTCACCAGCAGAACTGGGCCAATTATAAACTGAAAAGTAATGTGTTACTTCAATGAAGAGGGAGGGCTCTCAGTAGGGTTTTTTGGCCATTTTTTGTTCCTGTGACATATTATCAAGTTTGGAGAACGGCTTTTAAATTGCATTATTTAGGCTTCTGTATCATCTCCAGGCTGCGCAGACGTTTGACCCTGGCATATCGGTTTATCTGATCTTTTTGAAAACATGTCACTTTCTTTCAAGACATGTTGTTATAGAAACATTCCTTGATGGATTAGGTCCTTGAGTCTTGTCTGCTCTGATCCTATTTAATGCACAGAGTGATGTCACGTTTGCTGACACGTAGAATTGGTTGAAAGGTTTGAAATTTTCTTGCAAGGGGGCAGAAATCTGAGGGTTTAGTAGCAGATTCTCTTGATTACAGATCTGAACGTGACAGTTAATCACGTGTGAGCTTAGAAATTTGGGGCGATCTTTAAAAGTGGTAACTTTTCATATGTCCCTTGCTTACGCTCAAGAAAAGCTGGTGGGTGCAGGTCTTCCAGTCCCATCCTTGTGTGTGTGTGTGTGTCTCAGTCACTTAAATTTGCTGAATGCTTTTACTGCAATGTCATCACCCCAAAGCAATGCCAAGAGTACCATATTTTAATGATTCGATTAGGACTATGCGTTTAGTACAGCTCAGGTTGGGACGAAGCCATTTAAGCTTGTGTTGTCTCATCAGATCTTTTCTTGTGACAGATACTGTGGCAAGATTTTTCCGAGATCTGCAAACCTAACACGTCACCTGAGGACACACACTGGAGAGCAGCCCTATAGGTACCGTGACCCCTTACTCCTCTCTGTGGTCTGGTCAAGGGAATGAGGGCTCAACAGCATTACTCAGCCAACTCCAGCCCTCGCTCATTAGCATTGATGACCCACCATTACATTTTGGTCTCAAAAAGGGCTTTTTGTGCTCACCTAGACAAGGTTGGCCGCATTTGGTGCTGCAGCATTGGAACTGTGGAGATGGGGGAAGGTTTGGGTCCTAATTAGTGGAATTTCTTTGGCTTAAGCAACCACCCAGGCACCATCCACAAGCCCTGCCTTTGGCTGGCAGGAGAGCTGTCTCTTCTGGACTGGCATGGCTGGAGGGATTTTCAGCATGGATGGAGGTCAGATTGTCCCTCACAAAAAGTGTTTTTTTTCTTAAGAGCTCTGTGATGGTATCTGCAGCCCAAAGTTGGGTGTTCCATCAATCATTTGGTTTCTGAAAGGTCCTGATTGCAAAGACATTACTGTATTTATCTGTTTCCTGCCTCGTTTGGATCCATTCTGAGGTCTACTGAACCAAACCCCACGTGGGTGTACTCTCTTGTTGGTAAGAAGACATATGTGATACTCTATCCAGGATAGTCACATGCAGAAAAGTGTATAGAAGCTTCACCTTATTGAAAATGAAAGACTAATTTAAACCAACTGGAAGGAAGCCAGTTCATGACCCAGTAAAACAAATGCACCAATATCTGCATTTTATGAGCTGTAAAGAGCAGAGTAAGCTCATTGTTTGTGAGGAAACAATATGTTTTTTGCCTCTGGTCTCTTTGGGAAATGAGATTCACATCTAATTTTATTGAGGGAAGGTCTCGATGCATGTTATACCCGTCCGCTGCATAAAAAGCCACGAGCAATTAGTAGCATAATGAACAGTTTCAGCACAAAAAAAAAAAAAANACATCATTGACAGGCGTTAAGAGAAGCACGGGACAAGTAAAAGATTGAAAAACTAAAGTGGTGAAGACTGTTGGCTGGTTGCCAGCCAGAGAATTTGGAATAGTTATAGTATGACTTAGTAATGGCTTAAAGAGCAATACAGTAAAGGCTTTAGGGACTCCAAATCGCTACAGAGTATGAAAATTGATGCCTCTGGTACCAGAGTGATAGACTAAACTACTCACATTGGCACAGTATTAAAGGTTGGGATTGTTTATTGCTGTTTTTTGCAAGATAACCAAATTTCCTCTGGGATTAGCAATCGAGCAAGCTAATTCCTCAAGAAAAGATTTAATCACACAGTATAATTTAGAATAGGAAAAGAAATAGCCCTTTTTACCTTATTTGAGCATTAGAAGAGATCTGTTTCATGTTTTTTCTAAAAGTGTTTAATTGTATTGTATTGGCAGCACATGAAACAATAGTTATTGCTCTACTGTTTTCAAACTTCCCAACTTTGCGTGCAACAGTTTTTAAAACATGGGAATCAATTATCCCAGCTAATTTGAGGTCATTGACTCCGAAATATTACGCTTATCCTAAAGGCGGTATTTTAAATATAAAGCCTGATGTCAGTTAAAGCTGAAAAACCCAGTGGAGCAGTGACATCTCCATTCCAAGAGCACAGCACTCCAGCTCTTCAACCAAAATGTATCTTTATTCCAGGGGGAAATTTTGCCTCAATAGGCAAAGGAGCTGCAGTTGGGTACCGAGGCTAAGCCCAGGAGGTGCTTCCTGCCTCTTAGGACAAATTTTACGTTGCCAGCTACTAACGAACCCTTTTCTACCCACCTGTTTTTGGTTTTTTTTAGATGCAAATACTGTGACAGGTCCTTTAGTATATCTTCTAACCTGCAGAGACATGTCCGTAACATCCACAATAAAGAGAAGCCATTCAAGTGTCACTTGTGTGACAGGTGTTTTGGTCAACAAACCAATCTTGACAGACATCTCAAGAAGCATGAGAACGGGAACATGTCTGGTATGTATTTCCCTCTTTGGTGTGCCCTACATAGCGCCAGCCTTCACACACAGGGACCTTCCCCTTCCCTTTCAGTCCTACTGAGTGTCAATAGGCACACGTTGCTCTGCGCCGTCTGCTCCGATGAGTGGGTTTTTGGAAAATACGTAAGTGCCTAAGCTCTGCTGACATTTAAAGTGCCTTGAAAATCCCAGCATAAACTCTACCCTTGTATAATTTAACACCACTGGATGATGTCTTTTCTTTTGGTTTTAATTAAGCCAGCCGTAGCGTTTGGAGAACAGACTGGGAAAATTGGTTTAATCCCATCTCCGCAATCACTTGGCTCTCGATAGGATTTAGAGTCTCGGGGGGCACTCTAAAAGATTTTCTTGGCACCCTCTAAAATATTCCCACTGTCAGGAGCTGAAAAGCACCAGCTATTACAGAGGTAATGGTGTCTCCCAAGTCCCAAAGCAAATCGGTCACTGTACGGCAGCGTCAGGTATGGATATCACTGGTGTGGTTTAGGAATCTGCAGGGTTTAATAAAAACCCTCTCTGTGGTCTTCTCAGCCTGTGTCTGGCTCCACTGGAAGTCACCAGGTACCTGTAGTGAATGCAGAGCTGTCTTTTCCCCATTGCACAGAGAAAGGCGTCTGTCACTCGTCTCTCGGTGCTAACGAACCTGGGTGATTATGGCAATGGCTGCTCTGTATTTTAAGCAAACCTGCATAATTAGCAGCTAAAATGAAGTTCCTTCTGCTCTGTTTGGCCAACGGTCTAACACAGTTGTTGACTGACGGTCTTGGGAGCAGGAGGGACATGCTGAAATAGATACTTGGCAAAAGCAATTATAAACCATGGAAATGGCACCCAGCATGTAAGCAGTCATTTTGTCTGGAAATCACTCTTGCCTGTGGATAACACTTCCTTTCTAATGAGTGGGTTTATGGCCAAAAGCCAGTGGATCTCTATGACCAACTTTTCTGGGTCTCACGTACTTTAACCACTGTTTCCAGTTCAATTTAAATGCTTAAATACAGAAAACATAAAGGAGCAACAACAAAGTCCCTCTGTTTTGCTTTAAGGTACTGCAACATCGTCACCTCACTCAGAACTGGAAAGCACAGGGGCAATCCTAGACGACAAGGAAGACTCTTACTTCACAGAAATTAGGAATTTTATTGGAAACAGCAACCACAACAATCAATCCCCCCGAAACTCAGAGGAGAGGTAAGCTGAGACTGATTTGCCTTCAAAAGGTGCCACTCATCTTTTGCAAGGATAAACCTGTTTTTTCACTTTTGATGAGCTATTTTAGCAATCTGGTTGCTTCACCTCGTTGTCCTATAAAAGGAAACATGTTGCTGCCCTCCCCATTGTGCGTGAACATATTCTCAGAGCCAGACACTGGACAGAAGGTTCACCTGTGAACACATTTCTCCTTGTATCAGGAGCTCTTAGTTTCAGGTTCCCATCATTGATTTAAACCACTTAAATAATTTAAAATTTAAGTCATGTAAATAATGTAAAATTCTGTCTGTTTACATTCATGGCAGAGCAGGTGAGTTCTACATCCCGTGGCTAAACGTAGAGCGCCTTACAATTTAAATGCAACTTAAATGTGTAATTAATAGAGCAGATGAAGCTAAATTCTTGGATCAGGTGAAAGATTCTAACTGAAAGTCCTTTCCCGTAAGTAACTCAATCCCAAGAAAGATGCTGACTAGCCAAAATCCCATGTGGCTGCGGGTAGGCATTGGTAGTCCACAGTGCTCTAGCATGTGAGAGGCTTTTTCCTACCAAGATTTAATAAGTATATGAGTGTTTTGGTTCTTCTGAACTAACAGAAGAGAGACCACTTCTAAATATTTTCAGTTAATAAAAATACAGCTAAGCAGAAAAGGCTGTAGCATGGCTCTGCACATCAGCTATACATACTTCTTTGACGTTGGTGTTGCATTATGCATTATTTGCGCTTTTGAATTGGCGTTACATTAACAGCATCAAAAAATTTCCTACTCTTGGTGACAAACTTCACCGTGTTCTCAATTTCCAGATGCCTTTGTGAAGGGATAAAAATGGTGGACATAACACAATTTCCACGAAAGTACCGGATTAAGTGATTACATGCATATTCAAATTTCATTCCACCTTGATTGGCAGTGAGGGCTTGGGATTTTTCCTTTCCACATCTGGTCTCAACATGTCCACCGACAGGAAGTCAGCAAAGTGAAAAGGTTGCTGGGTTGTGCAGTGTTTCCTTTCTAAATTTGGCACTTCAGACTGCTCTTGATGGATATTTTATCCCTGGCAAATTGCTGCATTTGAAAGCATAATTAGAGAATCTGTTTTCTTAATCACATGGCTTTTGTTACTTTGGTTGTAGTCCATCTCCCTTTCATTTCTAGCAGCCTCAATTGAGCATAACAAGCAAGTTGGCAGCCCAAACGGCGCTCGACGTTTTCTTATTTCTGCCTATTTAAATAGAAGATGATAAAGAGATATTGCTCTGATTATCTTAGAGGGGGGTGGCTGCTTCAGCTCTCATGACTTTGCACTGCCTCTGATTTTTTGATACTGTGATACAAACAGACCATTCCCTTGCTTTTTTTTTGATGCGGTACTAAACTCGTGACTATCAGCTGGAATTTGCTCAGAAAATAGATGAAACTGTTATGATTAGGAAAATTAAGCTTGTGTTGTGTAAGAAACTAACTCTCAGTTGTCTATCCTCCACGAGAAGGTATATCTGTTAATAACAGCAAGTCAAATGTTAAATACTAAATAAGCTCTTAGGGCTCATGGTTATCTTGCCCAAGCTTTTGGTGCATTCCATATTGTCCTGCACAGTTTGAAGCACACGGAGTCTTGAAGCAAACTGCGGGCGGACAATAAAGTTTCCATTTTTATAACTGTATTCCTGGAAGAGTAAGGACCTTTTGCACAAAGAGAACAATAGATGAATCAAGGCCTCAGGGCTACGTAACACGGCGCTGGTGGTGTAAATGCCGGTGGGTCCACCAAGTTCAGCCCTTCGGCACCACTGGTACCTCTGGCCGTGCGTTGGTCGATGCGGCGGCGCCCAATTTCTTGCTAAGTTAATGCATCTGCGAGTGCTCAGAATCCTGCAGGGTTGAGGCCATGAGCAAACAAACCCCTCCCTTCAGCATGGATATTATGTCCTTGATAAAATCCCGTAGGAAGTAGTTAAAAGAAGTCATTGTCTGAAAGCAAAAGAGAACGTAGTTATCGGTGGGTAGACCAAATGGTTTTCCAGGTGCGTATTGCTATAATTACTGATTTAATAAGAGTAAATGCACTTGTAAAGCTACATGACCTTTCTTTTCATTACTTCTTACCCTCCAGATCAGTTGATAATCTAGTTCAGCATGGGGACATTATTGCAGATCGCTCCTCAGGTCTTCGGCTGAAGTCCGAAGGTTCCCATATATGTAATCCATACGTTCAGTGAAGCAGTATGTCTTCCAAATGGGTGGTAGTGTGCAAAATTAATTATGCATGTAATTTCGACTTTAAAACTCTGAATGCAGTATTGGATGTCGTTTTTGAAAATGCCGGATCTGATTTTCAGAGTTTCTTGGCCCCTACAGCTTCTGTTAAAAGGCAATGAGCTGTTTTGCCCAGACTACATATATGATTGGAAACATGAGATGAAATAATGCGTGAGAAAATTTGGAAGGGATATCTGAACGTACCTCCGCTTGAACAGAAGTTTTAGCAGGATAATAGGAAAATCCCATGCTGGTGGCACTGTAACATCCCACTGATTTTTGAGTGGAATTTTCTCCAGTACTGCCCAAATGTCTGAAGCTAAACAAGATACAAAATACAAAAATCACTTTATTCTACTGGGACAGATCCTTTTCAGGTCTGCCTCTGACGATCTGCTAGTGAGGAGCTTTCATAACTGATTGGCGATGATTTTGTTTTGGTATTTTCAGAATGAATGGCAGCCACTTTAAGGATGAAAAAGCCATGGTAGCCAGCCAGAACTCGGATTTGTTGGATGACGAAGAGGCAGAAGATGAAGTAATGATGGACGAAGAAGATGAAGAGAGTGAAATTGCAGGGAAGGCAGTCAAAGAGCCTGTTACAAGTGACATGCATGAGGGGACCCCAGAGGAGGATTACGAGGAAACAAGTACTTTGGACATGAACTGCAAAGCTTCCCCTGGCAGGTTGGTTCCTTCCGAGTATTGGTGTGCCCGATATGTGAAATCAAAACAATAAACCATACAAGAGTGCCAGCACCAAACTGTGTGCCGTGGGAACCGGTCCGAAGTAGCTGGCTTCCCAGTTACGATAGCAACCTGTGTCTGTGTTTGGGTCAATACCAGCCCTGCTTTCAGTCTCTTCATGCAATCTGTAGCCCTTAAGAGAAAAAATAGCTCTGCTCAGGGAGCTATTGTCAGGTTCTGGGTGAGACAGGAAACGTTCGTGGGAGAGACGTTATCTGCTCCATAAACCGACCTGGATCTCCCATAATGGTCTTGTTGAAGGGCTGTGGAGACACCAGGAGAGAGACAGCTTCTCTCTCCTCTGCTCCTGCTGACTGCCCTCTCCTCTGTAGAAAAGGAAGGAGAATTCCTTTTACTTCAGGATCATGGTTCCACAGGGCAAGGTGGTTTATGAGTGGAAAAGAGGGGAAATTGCTCAGATGTGTAAATCCGAGAGGAAGAGGGAATGCAGAGAGGATCATTTAATTGACATTACAACCTCTGTGGTGTTTTTGTAGGTATAAAGAGGAAGAGTATAATAAGACTGGACTTTCGGCTTTGGACCACATAAGGCACTTCACAGATAGCCTCAAAATGAGGAAAATGGAAGAAAATCAATATAGTGAAGCTGAATTGGCAGCTTTCAATACTTCCCAGCTGCCAGAGGACCTAAAACAACCGTTGTACAGGAAATCCAAATCCCAGGTAAAAACTTAACTCGGTTAAAATGTTATTGTCGCCAAATACCCGGAGGATTAAACCGTTAGTGTGTGGCGGGCAGGGTCGTTTCAGCTTCGTCAGGAGGGGCAGTGCTCCACGTCCGCAAACCTCAGCCTGCCCTGACCTCCCACTGCACCCCGGAGGCATGGTGGGGTGCTCTGGTCCCTGATAATGGAGGATTTTCATACTTTTTTTTTGCAATTTTTGTTCCTATCTTCCACCCGCCGATGAGAGAGAGTCCCACTCTGCTTTCAGCCAGCTGGTGCAGTCACACCGATGCCGTGGACTTTAGCTGCAGCCTGGCAGGGATGTGACTAGATCTTCTGGCTGGCTTGGCTTTTTGGTGTTTTTTTTAAAGTCTGTTGGATGTTACCTCTTCTACATCCTCAACAGGTTTATAAAAAAGCAGTAACTAGACTGATATTCTAGTGCTATTTCTTGAAATCTTTTAAAACATTAATTAAAATGGGTCTTTTTAGCCCCTTTACAAGGTTCCTGCTTTCAAAACTGCAGAATATGCCCATAGAAAAACTCAGCAAAGAAGATTGTGGTGTTTGGTGAAATACAGGACCAGCCAAGGGTATAATGTGAGTCCTTAAGTCCCTGAAAAGAGCCTCCTGTGCCAAGAATCTGAAGGCAAAGGAGACACTGAGACCTTGTCGGCTATCAAAGGTTTCTCAGAGCTTCCTGAAGCCAGATGAAAGCAAAAATTATTTTTAGTGAGTCCAAAGTGTCAGTGAAAAGGTTGACAGTAGTTTTACCTAATGCTTTTTTTTTTTTTTTTGCCCTCATTAATTTCAGCATAGCAGTCGTAGCCTAAATGATGCCTTAACAGTGTTGGGGTGGCGTGGGTCCAAGCTCAGATCTGGCCCGCGGGATCACAACCTCTTTGTCCTTCTTCTTTCCCCATCCAGGCGTATGCCATGATGCTCTCTCTCTCCGACAAGGACTCCCTTCATTCTGCACCCCACAGTTCTCCCAATATGTGGCACAGTATGGCAAGAGCCGCGGCGGAATCCAGCGCCATTCAATCCATCAGCCACGTATGACGTTGTGAAGTCTTACCGAGATTGGGACCAAGTCCAAACCAGTAGCATGGCTCTTTCATATATGACTATTTAAAAGACTGCTGAGCAGAATGCCTTATAAATCTGCAGGGTCACTCATTTAAAGTCCGGTGACCTTAAACTGAATAATTTTAAGAAAAAAAAAAAGAAAGAAACTATTTATTCTCAATATTTTGTTTTGCACAGCAAAGGCAGCTGCTGACTTCTGGAGGATCAATGCGACTTAAAAAAAAATATTAAAAAAATTAAAAAAAGTTTCAGTGGATTATGTAAACCGGGGCCAGGAAAAAGTGTCTTCCAGTTCCCCCGGCTTTGAGGGGCAGGGGCTAAAGGGTTAAGACTGCATTGATACACACATGGGCACTCCTTTAAAGTAGGAACTGAATTGATTTCCTTTTTGTATAAGATAGTTTGACACAGGATTGGGAACAGTTGCTTTTATGTACAAATCTCTTCATTAAAGCTTTATGCATTTTAGCCCTTCAAAGACAGAAAATAGTTCTATCAAATGCACACTATCCATCGTAAACGTAGAAAGAAGTAACAGGGAATATTTTGTTCTCTCCGTAATTCTTTTGCCTTCTCAACTGCATTGTTAAAAGAAAAAAGGAAAAACAAGAAAAAAAAAAACAAGAAAGAAAAAAAAAAAAAGAACTCTGAGAAACAATACATAAGAGGCTTGTGTATATTGTAAACTATGAATGTTCACTACTCCAAGAAGCTAAATCATCCAGATAATTCCGTGAAAGCACCGCGTTCATCGACAGCACCACTAGTTCAGATCATTGTAAGGAGATTTTAATTTTCGACAATCATGTCACTATTTTGTTGTATTGTTTCCTTTTCCCCCCCTACCCTCTAATTTCTTCTTTGTGTTGTGTGTACCATGTATTTATTTGTTGGCAAACGATTGTTTGTTGATTAAAATAGCACTGTTCCTGTAACAAACAGCACTGCTCCAGTCCCCCACTGCATTACGATGTCAGGCACCCGTGTACTTCAAAAAAAGTGAGGTGAACTGATCTGTGTATATGGGAGTGCAAAACAGTGTTTGAAATTTTCTTACATTCCTCTTTTTTTTTTTTTTTTTGCCTTTTAATGAACTAAATAACTAATAGATGCGACTTAGTTTTGGTTTTTTTTGTAATACAGTAAATTGATTCAATTGTATAAACAGTTATAATTTCTTCATGAAAGCATGATTCTTCTGATTAAAAAAAAAAAAAAACTGTACCCAATATTTTATGCTGGTTGTCTGCGAGCTTGTGTGATGTTATGTTCATGTTAATCCTATTTGTAAGATGAAGTGTTCCAAATTTATGTTTTAAAAAAAAAAATAAATAAATACGGAAGGTATTCAGTTATTTTTTGGGGGTTTTTTTGGCCTTTAGTGAGGGACCAGATTTATTTTTCCTTTTTTGTTTATAATCTCATTTTGAAATAATCGGCAAGTTGAGGTACTTTCTTTAAATGCTTTGTACAATGTAACTGTTACGCATTTCAGTACATTACTATGAGAGGATCAACTTAAAAAAAAAATAAAGGACTACAAAACTGAAGGGATCTTTTTTTCTTATTGTCTTGCTTTTGTCTGGGGTGGGGCAAAAAAATGGCATATTTTGTTTGGAGTTGGGGGAGCAAGGACTCTGTGGGATCATTAGGGTAAGGGAACCAGAGGACGGGACTCTGTGAAGCATCTGGGACTTACTTGGTCTTGCAATTTAGGACCCACTCCAGAGCTTCTCGATAGACCATTGGAGGGATTTAAATCAATTCTTTAAGCTTCAAAACAATACCTTAGAAAAGAGAAATAATGCACTGATTTTACAGGAGAGATTGGTTCAAGGTGACCTGCAAAGGTTGTTACGGGAGCCTGGAGCTCAAGCTGGTGATGCCCCTGCATCATCATGGGATGATGTTGGGAAGCAGTGGCTTGGCTGGTGAACAACAGAACATTCACACTCTGGAATGATAAAAATCGGTGGTTGAGAAGCTAAGTGGCCCTCCAGCTGCATGAAATGAGCCTTTAGGGTCTGAAACGAAAAAAAAGGAGAAAAAAAAAAAAGGTGAGATGTCCAGGAAAACCTAGCGTTGGCCCATGCAACGCACATGTTCCTGCTTTCCCCACCAGCAGAGCGATAAGGACTGAGGCAGCTCCAAAGGACACCATGGGGATGTCCCAGACTGCCCACCTATGGCCAAACTTGATCTTTGCAGCTACTGCACAGGGCTGTCCTTCACGTTTTTGTGACTCAAGAGTGACCGTGGAGTCTTGGTGCAGTGGGTCCAAGGGTTGCTACCACCAGATGGAAGTAAGCTGTGTATCAGGAACCCAGACCAGCCAGCGGCAAACTGCAGATTAAATGCTGCTCTGTCCCAATGGGAAAGGCACTTTTAGGGAATACAATTTGCAGGAGGTCTGGTTAGATCTGGCTCCACTGAAACCAAAAGTACCTCCAAAGACAGTGGCCTTGTCTCCAGGCCAAAGGCAAGGGCTGTTCCTCTCAGCCTGTTTGAGTACACAAAGACCTCTCACAGCTCACCAGATCCTTAAGTTCTATTTCAAAATAACCTGTATGCGTTCTTGTCTTCAGCCCACCCACCTAAGTTTTGACTTGGTTATAACCATGTAGCAACAGGGGCATCGGCAGGGCTGAATCCAAACCCAGAGAGGACAGGCATGGGCTGCCCTCGGTCTGCTCTCATAGCTCCTAAGCTTCACCTATCAGTCTGATGGCAAGTTGAGACCTACAGGATGGTGGTTTCCATGCAGGAAACCCAAACCACACCTTAGGGGGGCGGGGGAAGGAAAGAAAGAAAGAAAATTTTAAAAAAAAAAAGGGCCCATGTGCATGTTCTTGTATTCACTTGATTGGCCTGAGCCAGGTACACGCAGATAATTGCATAAATAGGCTATTATGTTTTAGTGCAGTTAAAGTCACCGTGAAACTTGGTTTTAGGTTTCTGCCAAATGGAGAGAACAAATAGATTAATCAAGTCAACTTTTATCTGCAAACTACTTTCCAGATCGTTTTCCCCTTTAATTTGATGCAATGACAGTTCTTATCAGCTCTGCCCTCACCTGCCCTAGATGAAAGGGGTTTGGGGAGGTGGAGAAAGGGTGGGGACACTTTCCCCTGGGTGTAATGTTCTGGGTTATGGTAGAACACTCCCATCATATAACTGTCAGGGAAAGTACTCCTTGAGCTGATCCCTAGGGTTAGTTTAACCTGCACATAACCAGGTCTATTGACCATCAGGGAGTGGCTGCCTCCACCTCCTCAGATCCCCAAGACCCAGGCTGATGTTTTCATTCAGAGTCTTCAGCTTTGCCTTTTCATACCAATGTATCCAACCCAGCAGTCCTGTCCGCAGGGTGTGATGAGCAGAGGGGGCTAATGCATCCTTCAGTTCCATATTGGTACCTTTATACATTACCATGATCTTGATTTTCATTGCCTTTTCTCAATGGCAGAGTTATTCATCCAGAGGAATGGGTGAAAAGCAAACCCAGATTTGATTAGCCTTCTCATCCCCCAAACAAACAAAGAAAACTGGGTAATTTCTGTCTTCATATCATACCCTCCCTGACGGACCACACAGATCCACTTGGCCAGATGCAAACGCATTGCTGAGTGACAACCAATGTTTCTGGCTTTCTGCTACAGTGACTTTTTTTTTTTTTTTTTTTTTTTTAATTTCAATACCTTTTCTAGAAAACCTTCAGCTTATTTCAGCATCATCCTACTGTTCACCCCACTGTAGTAGTTTTCCATAAGTCAACAAATCGTTCCCATGTGATACAGCAGCCGTGCTAGACGAAGGAGCTGCATATTACCACCTCAAGTCCCATCTACGGAATCTAACAAAGCACCAGCGTGACAAGATGATTAATCAATATTTCACCCTGGCCCAGACCCTCAATACCACTGCAGGTCCGAGTTGCTGTTCCCGTGTCAGCCCTGCTGTTTTACTGCATTAATAGCCACATTTGCAGAGTAATGGGAGGGGAAGTTATTATAAAAACATTCGCAGGGCTGCTTTTTCTCAGCAATTCAGTTTGGCCCGTTGCTCCATGCATGTCTTGAACTTTAAAACTTTCTGTCAGGTCCCTCTTGCTCAGACGTAGGGAGAATTGCTGCAAGCTCCTGGATCGTTTCACCGCACTCTGCTGCCTTCCAGGGATATTAAGTCTCATTTGTGGCTTTGCTGGTCAGTCCTGTAGTGGCACAGAAACGCTAGGTTCATTTTAAAGATGCTTCCAGTAACAATTTAAACAAAACAAAGGCATTCAACGCCAAACAGAAGACCAGAAGACTCTTTCTCCATGTCAAAGACCACGTATCTTGCCAGGACTTCAGCTATAAGAAAAAAGTATTCTGCTGCCTGGCCAAAACCATCCCCTCTCCCATCCCATGGAGAGGTTGTGTAAGTTTGTGAGCATACCTAGTCTGTGGCTTCCAACAGCCCAATTAAATTGTCTTGGTTTTTATACAGAAAACATGCTCAGCTTTACAATTCAGAGTTGCTTAATGAAGTCTGGGGTAAGGTGAAGAGGAGAACATAAAATAAAAAGTTAAAAAAAAATTAATATATTCCTTTTCTTTTTCTCCACACACACCTCCCAACTCAGATTCATTTGTTACCAAAGAAAAACAATTTGCAGCAAAATTTTCTGTTTCCCCAGAACTCAAATTTTAATCAGCCTAGCATTTAAATAACCCCTGAAAAGAGGCCCCACTGCCATGCCGTGATTCAGGAACTCGTGGTGCGCCTTGCAAGACTGAAGCCTTTTTCCCAAAACTACCGGCTGAATTTTGCTTGGGAGCAGCTTCCCCCCTGGGTATGGCCATAAACCAGACCGAACACAGATGCCTTTGCCACTGTGTGCTGGAAGCAGAGCTTCCTTTTTCTTTTTTTCAGTCCAGGACTGACCATATTTTAATGGTAACTGAAGCTATTTATATATATAAGGCCTTTTGGGGGACTTTTAGGAGCCTTTTATAACAAAAGGTGCTGTGGAAATATAAAAGTTGTCTCGTATAAGTTGCTGGGTAGGAGCTTTAGCACCATCTGCTCTGTCTGTTTGAGTGGAGAGTCTGAATAGAAGGTACCTCCAGAAGGCACCCTCCTTTTTCCTGCTTTGTTTTAATACTAATTAATTCCAGAAAGGCTAAAGAAATGTGATGAAATGCTACACTTCTAAGAAAAAGCTTTGCCCAAGAGCCTTGAAGCAGGCCTCCCAGCTAGGCAGGGTCTTGTGGGAGAAGAGGGTTAGTGGTCATTTTGATGCTTAAATTATCAGTAATTAAGAAGTTGATTTTCTGGGATTGAGGAAAATTTTAAACAGCTGCTTCTTTCAGGCCTTTACTCCTCATTTTCATTAGCATGTGCTAAGGCAATCTGGAAAATATATTTAGATCTATATTATGCTATGTCAAGACCTCAGCATCTGTACCTTGGGGCAGATACATGTGAGATAGCCGAGGGTAGATGTGCCAGCACGCACATGTGGAAGTGTTCAATTTGTAATATGATTATAGACCCAAAACAAAGCCTGCTTGATACCTGTGGCATATTTGTTTCATGGTAAGCGCAGAAAATTCTCAAAAATCGTGTCATGTTTCGCATCACCAGCCAACTCAAACTAGAGAAGTAGCGCTTTAATTCCTGGGGAATCTCTTTCAACAGGCGCGTGTCAGGCCCAATTAAGGTCCAGGCAGCCCCCACACTAATTGGGTTGAGGTATGCAGCAGCGTAACGTGGTCATTTAGCAAAGCAGCTCCCTTGCCCAGGCCTGCGTCTGCCCTCGCGCCAGCCTGTCTCTCTTCCCGAAGGCGGACAGCAGAGAAAGTCCTGCTAGGAAATCTTCTGGAAAAAGTTAACAAGTAGAGTGGGAGTTTTTAGCAGCAGTGGATAAAAAGGATCAGGGTGCTAACATGGCAGTATGTCCTCCTGCACTGAAGTTGCCACCACGGGAGACAAAGGTAATGAGCTACATCCTCCGTCCCATGAAATGCCAGGTATCTTTCCTTCCAGTATCAGAAGGGAGCTGCAGGAGAGCAGGAGAGGGACTCTGTCAGGAAGTGGAGTGATAGGACAAGGAGGAACAGTTTTAAACTAGAAGAGAGGAGATTTAGATTGGATATTAGGAAGAAATTATTTCCCGTGAGGGTAGTGAGGCACTGGAACAGGTTGCCCAGAGAAGTTGTGGCTGCCCCATCCCTGAAGGGGTTCAAGGCCAGGCTGGATGGGGCTTGGAGCAACCTGGTCTGGTGGGGGGTGTCCCTGCCCAGGGCAGGGGTTCTGGAACTCAATGGTCTTTGAGGTGCCTTCCAACTCGAACGATTCTACGATTCTATGGCTTCAGCATTTTCCATGGACGCTCTCTTGTCTTATCTGTAGGTATTTTTCCTTGCTTTGGAATTGCTAATATGCTAGAATAGAGAGAGAAAAAAAAATACAAAAGCATGAGCAAACATAGAGATGAATTTAAGCATGCAATACCTCCTGAATCTCAGAAGGATTTGTGTGAAAATCCCAGCAACGGACTCAATTTCAGGTCATACATGATCCAAAGGGAAGGGAAATGTTGGAGGGAAGAGACTGACGGTCTTCGCTCCAAATTGACTCTTACACACTTTAATTGTACTCAGCTCTTTCATAGGACCATAGAATAGTATGGGTTGGAAGGGACCTTTAAAGGCGATGTAGTCCAACCCCCCCTGCAATGAGCAGGGACATCAACTAGGGCCCCGTCCAACCTGACCTAGAATGTTTTGAGGGACCAGCTCTCTGGGAAATCTGTTCCAGTGTTTCACTACCCTCATAGTAAAAAATTTCTACCTTATTTCTAAGCTGAAACTACCTTCTTTTGGTTGAAAACCATTACTCCTTGTCCTATTGCAAGAGACTCTACTAAAAAGTCTGTCCCGTTTCCTCTGTTGCTGCTGGGCACCTGTCTGGTGTGTCGTCTCCTAAATTCTTCTGTAGAGATCTTCCTAGCACCCAGCCTCTCCTGGCTCTTGTCTTAAAGGAGGATAAGATTTGCTACCCTTAAACCAACGTGAAGTCCCCACATGCCAGCATGTACCTACCCTTTCTCAAGAGGGTACTTCCAGAGATATGAAGTCCAGTCAGCTGCAATCACACCCATCTAATAAAAATTTACTTCAGAAGGATCCACAGACCCTCTGCTCTGTGTAACCGCAAGCCACAGAACACTTTGCAATCCACTGTAACGAAGTAAAGACCTTTATTACATTTAGACTCGATTCCCTGGTACTCTTCTTGGAAGCAGTTCTGCTGTTTTTATTGCCTAAGAGCTATTAAATCCTTAACCACTGCATGGAGCAACTCACTCCAGCTTTACACTCCTCCATAAAAACTTTGAATGGGAGATCAAGAACTACTATTTGGACCTAACACCCTGTCAGCTGAAGAACACCAGAATCAGGTCTGAATTTGCCCTTGTCCCAGCTGAGCATGCAGCCCAGGCTGAGAGATGCTGAAGGGCAGGAGCATGACTTGTAAATGGATTTATTTTTTTTCCCCATGCTTTTCTTTGCTGCTTGTAAGGAAGGACACAGAGTGGGAAGTCACAGTGACCTCTCCTTCCCTCTTGTGTCGTTCATAAGTACATGTGCCACCCTCTGTTAGCTTGGAAAGAAAGTTACTGTATGAAGAACTAGGGAGGACAGGAACAGCAACTGGGGTCAATTAAAGGAAAAAACAGACACTCACAACAACCACCTTGAGACAGCCTGAATTTGGCGTGGTGCTGGGGGAGATGAAGAGGGCACGGGTAATCTGCAGGATGGCACAGTGGCATTGGACCAGCTCAGTCACCCTGCAAAAAAAAAATCCTCTCTGAAGCTCAAGTGTGAAACCAAACCAACCTGACATACTGTAATGGTAAAGGCATTGGCCAAAAACTTTTTTAAGGGAACTCCCTATGTAGCTCTTTATGTCGCTTAGATACTGATAGTGTGTGTAATACAGAAGACAGCTCAAAGCCTCTCATTATTTTAGCTTCTTTTTATTATTATTATTTTTTATTTTTATTATAGAGTCAAAAAATCTGGCTTTCTCAGCTCACTACTCCTTCCAAAGCATAACTTCCTCCTCCTCCACTCTGCCACTGAATTTTTAATATTTCCTCTTTGGAAAATGTCAGGAGTCTCAGCGGCGTGTGGGTTTCTGCTCTAATACAGTTCTGTGGGGGGTGAGCAAGGCTGGGGTGTCTTTGGTCAGCACTTTGCCCTTGGAAAATATATCCCAGCTTCTCTCCCTGGAGAAAAAGAAAAAAAAAGTAAAAAGTATTTTTTCCCAAAACCTGAGGAACCTGCCTCATAAATTATCCATTTATAATGTTTCTTCATTTCAGCTGAAACAATGCTCCCGGTGCATTTTCTTTTAAACTTTGTCTTCCAGTCCAAGTGGCCACCTACTTTGTTGTCCAAATTTCTCGTGCAGTTCGAATCCTACAATGCGTAATCTCAGTAGGGTTATCAGTTATGTCATGCATTATACAGCCTCCAATCAGCGTAGTGGGAAACAACCTTTTCATTTAATACCAGGAGAAACAGTGGAAGTCAGCGATTGATACCAACACAATGATGGGAAAAAGTGTCCAGAGGTGCTACTCACATAATCTCACTTTACAACATCTTGAAAATTCAATAGAAAGGACTTTGCTAACAATACCAGAATGACATACCACTGATTATTGTTCCTAAGGCTCTTAACAATAAGAAAGCTCTCTAAATATATCTCAACAAAAAACATATAACAGTTTGTTTCTTCTTTTTTTTTTTTCTTTTTTTTTGTTGCAAAGTATTAGTCAACAATTGCTGTGTGGTGTGACCCCATTAGGGCTGTTGGCTGGTAATGTTCTGGGAAATGAGCTCTTGAAAGACCTTTTCTTTTTTTTTCTTTTTAAAACATGCTTAACAATTGTATCTTAAAAACAATCCTGCAAGCGTCTGCGAACTACAAGGACCCGCTCTAACTTATTTTCCTAGGATTGAAGAAAGAACGAGCTGCGCTTACATTTTATACACCCGCTTCGAAATTCAGCCATGAGAACTAATTTTTCGACTGGAAAATGCAGAAATGAGACCCTTTTTAAGGACCAACTGTTTCTTGTTAAGTCTCTGGTCTCCTCATTGTTGGGTGAGTTCTCCAAAGGACATGTGCACTTTCCTGGTTAATCTCTCCCCGGCAGCCAGAGTCCTTGGCTTAATGTGACTTTAAGAAAGGGTTAAAGTGCAATTAAAGGCAACAGTGACATTTCCCTCAGAAGGAAAGTTGAAATAAGCATCTTTACTGCTTACTCCATGTTTAAAGGTTGGGCTCACACCAATGTAGTAGTCAGTGTCCACTGTGGAAGAGCCCGGAAAGGAATTCCTTGCTCAGCACCCACCTTTGGGGCTACCAAAGCGCACAAATGAAGCCACACACAGCCATAAAAACCTTTCACTCCCTTTGCAGCGTCAGGCCCACAACTGCGTTTCGTTATTGCTTCATTCTACAGCCCTTTCGGTGCATACAGCCATCCAGAAACTCGCTGGGGAAGATTAAATAATAATTTAAATTCCTTCGGTGTTGTTTACATTTCAAAAGCAAACCGAACCCTTCCGTGTCGCGCAAATCTTCACTGCGCTCGTAGCATGAAAAGGCCAATGAAAGATCCCTAAAAAATCATAAAATCATTAACTGAAGTAAACACTGAATCACGTTACAGAGTCAATAACAGGGAGTTTTGAATGAAATAAATGTGTCGTGCTTGAGGACATCGAGTGTAATATCCACTGGATTTTCTTTTATTACATGCTTTTAATCTCTCTGTTTATTATTGAAGTGGTTAATAAGCAATTCCTAAAACAGATCCAGAAGCTGTCTTTAGCAGCCTGACTGTCAGCCCACACCATCAAAATATTTTTTCCACCAGCCCTTTGCAATCCTAGCTTGATTTCACCTTAAACACTTTTTGGAATGATTATTTTTGTTCTCTGAACTTAGACATTAGTTGTACAGATTCAATTAAGATTTGTTTCCCGTCTATATAAACAGCATTTACTGGGTACAAGATCTATCAGAAGGAACAATTTTAATCTCTGAGGACATTTTAGGACGATCAAATGAACAGAATGGGAGAACATTGTGTTGTGCAAAATCTGACTTGAGCACTGGTTGCTTGGCACTGCTTTCCCCACGGCATCCCCGCATGGTGTTCATTAGTGTCCATCAATAAATCCAAAATTATTTAGAGAAATAGACCCATTATGTACTTCATTTCGAGAATTTTTCCTGCCCCACTAAGCTCCATGGGAATCCTTCAAAGCACCTACTTATACCCTTTGTGGCACCTGATATTGAACCAACTGTCTGATCCCCACCAGTTGGATATATTTACATAAACCTTTTTATTAAGTATTAGATATTAAGTATTAAGCAAGACTTTGTTTTCTTAGCCTTTCTCTAATATTTAAGTATAGGTTTAATTAGCTGTGCTACTCCACATTGTAACCTGAATGAAGTGTCAGCTGCGTTAGGGGCTGACACTCCCAAAGGCAGGACTGGAAATAATCTTGGACTTGATGTGGTTTCCAAGGCAGCTTTGCACATTTTGCTGCTTTTCACTCCTCCCTGATTTTACACACTTACAATACTTCTGTGGAAGTATTCTTATAGCAATGAGCACTTAGACATAAATATTGCATATAATTGCATATGTACTTAGGCAATTTGGAGACAGTGTTTATTGCCCACCAAAGGGACAGTGGCCGTGATTAACCCTGGGAATAAGGAGATGCCTTCAAATCACCCCCAGGTGGAAGGTGTGGGGTCCAGGGGCTTGTGCCCAGCTGGGTGGGTGGCTCCTGCTCCACAGACCAACTAGTGGCAGGGCTGGTGGCTGCTGTTGTTGTTGTGGGTTGGCTTTTTTGAAGTCAATTTGTAGGAAACCGCTTGAATGGCTGGAGCCAGAGCGTCTCTGCAAGGGCTGGTCCGACACAAAAAGGCACACAGGACTGTATCAGTGTTTAATTACTTTGTTGTTTTTAATTTTTTTTTTTTTTTTTTTTTTAAATCCCTGTTGAAAGACTCCATCCCAACAGCACCAGGGAGTGGGACTGATACTGCCAGAGGCTACTCACCAGGAGCTGGGTGCCTTTGAGGATGTGGGGTAAAGCATCAAATTTCCTTTATGAACCCTTCGGCTGTAGGCACCTTGTCCCAACAGAAAACTTGTCCAAATCTAGTCCTGGGAGCCAAAAAAATAGTCCATCCCGAGTGCTGCTCTTACACACTTGTGAAAATATGTACCCCAGTGACCACACGAGTAAACATGTACCTCATGAACTACATGATTCATATGTGATCTGAGGTTTCAGGAGCAGAGATTTTTGCTTTTTTTTTTTTTTTTAAATACCACCCAGTGTATTTGAAAGCACTGTCCAGGAACACAAAGCCTCTGTGTAAAGGATTTCCATTATTTGTTACAATTACGTCTTCTTTTTCTAGCTCACCTCAAACCTCGCAGTAAAAACTGGCCTGAGCTCTTTGAAAACAAAGGTTAAAAAACTTGAGTTCAGCTGGGAGAGCTGCCATTCTCCCCGAGGAGCATCAGACTCGTGCCCTGGCGATGGACAGGCTGCCCCTGCCTCCCCAGAGACCCCCTCCCTGCACAGCATTTCTTGTCCCTATCGATGAATCTAACATGTGAGAAATAAAGTGCGGAGAACTTATTTCAGCTGCATTTCGTGGGCAGGCTCTTTGATCAGCCGATGCCTGAGTATTATTCGGCACACAGGAAAATGGACAACTTTTAGGTAAAGAGCTAGCCGCTGCTAAAGGGCTGTCGACGTTGCCAGCAGTCATTAGGCAGCCTCTGGCTTTAAACAAGAGTATTGTAAACCAGGGGGAGGAAAGCTCCCCTTTCCCCTGCACCAGGGTAATATTCATAGAATCATGGAATGGTCAGAGTTGGAAGGGACCTTAAAGANTAAAAATGATTCCACAGCTCCCACCCCGACGCATCATTCCCTGGCTCGACCTGCAGCAAGCTGCGACTGAAAACAAGTAGCCAGGGTTTGGTTAACCCTGGCTTGCATTCCCCGGCTGCAATGTTGTTTAAAGAGCGTGAGGCGAGGAGGGGAACCCTGCGAAGACTTTCTGGCCGTGATTTATTTTCCTTTGCGGAGCCCTCCGAGTCCTAATTGCCGGGTGCTCTCTCGTGGCTGCTCGGGGAAGTGCTCGCCATCCCTCCGCCAGCTCAGAACAGGCTTTCTTCAAAACAAATTAAAGGAAAGGGCCCGTCGCCAACTGGAAGTAGCTCTGGGATGACTGTAAAGTCCCCAGTAAGAGGACTCTTTACAGCCCAGTACCCAAGTGCTGGGCTGCCGCAGCCCCTCACCGGGCAGTGATACTGGTGAGGACCTCCTTGCCCAGGCAATGAGTCTCTGTCCATTAGTAGCTACTATAGCAATTTTGAAATTCTGTTTTACCTTTTTTTTTTCCTCTTTTTTTTTTTTTTTTTTTTTTCTTTTTCCTGGTTATGACGAGTACAAGAAACAGAGTCTACATTAGTGCGCAGAGCCTTATACATGAGCCAGACCTGAGCAGTGCGGAAAGGCTGTCTTGATTCATTGCACTCATATGATTTTGGCTGCAGTAAATTCACTCTCCTGCTACAACATGCAATTTGAGGGTTTATTGAATACTGGCACAAACAGAGGCAGTCATCAAAGTCGAGATAATTGTAGGGTTTGTTTTTGTTTTTTTTGCTTCCGCTGTCATTGCTTTACCAGCTATTGTCTCGCTGCTTGGGAAAGCACAGCCAAATACCTCTCATAAGAAATAAAATATTGAAAAAGTAAATTTTATTTCTTCCTATATTTCTTTTCCCTGTGGGTAGGACTTACTCTCATGTATGATTTTTTACAGTCTCCAGGAAGTTTCGGTTTCTTCTCCTATTTCAGTATCCTTTTATTCAGCATTGTCCCTGAAAAACATTATACAAGATCCCGTCCTTTTTCTCTTTTTTTTTTTTCCTTTTTTTTTTCTTCCTGTTAGCACCCAAACTCTTGGTCCATTTTTTTTTGTTAGAGATGGAAATCTAACACTTCTTCTTCCGAGCAGAAGGAGTTTAGGCTCTGCAGTCCCTGGAGTAGCTTTCTGTTCACCTTGGTGAGCACCAGACCAGACGCCAGGAGAGCGCCTTCCCTCCTCAGCCTTCGCCTTCCATTTGTCTTCCCTGTTATCCCCACGTTTCAGTTCCTCTAAAAATCACCCGGCGATCATTGGCCGTTTCAGAAAAGACAACTGCTCCATCGCAGTCGAAATCTGAGCTCGCACATATGGTTGAAGTTAAGCTAAGGTCTTCTTCCCAGAAATGCTTTGTGAAGTTCTTCTCCAGGCAAGTCTTTTCCAGTAAGATAGTGTCTCCTTGCCTGCTATTTTGCTTAGTCTCGCTTTCTTTTATCTTCCTTGTCGAACTCAAATGTCGCCATTCACTGCTAGCAGATGTGGTTTGGGATTCCTACATTCTTTTATGCCTTTATTTCAGTGCTTTCATCACAGCTTCTCTTTCAGCTAGGTGAATCAAAGGCCTTTCCATAGTCCAGTCAATGCAAGCTATACATGATGGCTTGTTTTATTTGGCAATCTTCTCCAGTACGTGATTCATTGTCTGCAGGTGATTCATAGTTAGGAAATTACTTCTGAACCCTGCCAGTGCTTGTGGTTGATTAAAGTTCAGAAGTCCCTGTAGTCTGTTCACCAGCGCTTTTTTGTCAACTCAAATATTTGTGTGCAGTAAAGAACAGTAAAAAGTGGATGTGCTATTGACATGAGCAATTTACTTGAATGTTTGCATCTTTAGAAAGTTCTACCAAAATTTTTAGAACTGGCATGAAGCTGTTTCACAATGTCTGACTAAATGAATCACGTTTTATAAATAAATATCTGTCAAATTGTTCAATTACTTGAGATCCAGTCATTAAGCAATAAAATAAAGCAGTAAATAGGAGACATCTGCTGCAAAGTGCTACAGAAACATAAGCATCTTTCTCAAGTTACCTTCTTTGCATTTCGGTATAATGATTCACCAAAAATGTCTTACCCAAGGCAATCAAACATCAGAAAATTGTCGCCCGCAAAACAATATTGGCATAGCATGGTACCTCACCCAAAGCAAATACAGCTTAATGTCTCAGTGGAGGCTACCTTGGAACGAAGAGGAGAAGACTGATCAGTTGACATGCTGCAGCGTTATTAGGTGAGATCAGATGTCTCAGGATACTGAAACCTCGAAAGAAAAATGGTATTGGAAGTCACTGCTTCTGATCTTGAATTCTTTTTTTAAAGATGTAAGTGTTGCCCTTTCTTTGAAAGATAATATTTCCCATAATGACCGAGAGAGAACCCAACTTTCTCTTTACATCAGAGGTACTTTATATCAGAGGTGCTTTTAGGAATAACATTAAAACCCAAGGCATGGATGGTTGAAGGGTTTGAACACTGAGTCTCTGAGGACTGCATGGTCAAATCCGTTGCAGCAGCAACAGAATACCAAAGGCTGGTAACTTCTAGGTAGCTGTGGTCAGACCAAAGGGGAGATAACAGCTCATTTTGGTCAGGCACTTCCCCACAACACGGCTGCCACTTTCCCTAGAAGAATGACGGGGGTTTTGGCAGCATCAGCCTACAGTGGGACCCAGAAAATGGTATTTCCAAGAACATAAATTAATTAAAATACCTTTTGGAAAGGCACTCAGATAACAGAAAATTTAAGGAGCTGTAGCCTCTTCCTCTTGCCTTCAGGCTGTTCAGGCCCATTGCTTCATCTAGAGTGTCAGTTTGCAGAGCAGTGCTTGATTCATATTTCTTTGAAAAAGAAAATATTTTTAAAACTTATCTTCATAGTTACAGAATTTCCTGTGAAAGATACATTTTTCCTGCCAAAAGATTCCTACAATGCTCAAGTAGTGCTTCAAAAATGGTAAAGCTGGAATGACACTTGCATATTTTACTGGTAATGGAGCATAGTAAAAACAGAAATGGAAAGAATACTCAAGTATCCAAGGCCGTGTTATCACAGAAGTATCAGCTTCTTTCAGACCTTTCTCTGTCTTACTTTTCAGCACCAGTAGCCCTACCTATAACTTGGCTCACAGCTTATGTTTAAAATCGGAATTATACATATTAAAGCCATACCATATGAAAGTTTCTGTGTATAAGTCAAAATTCTTGTCCAGACAGAAACCCTGCAACTTCTCCGTGCTTCAGGTTGCAACATACCTTCACTTACAGGACTGGGTGCTTTTTGCCAAAAATGAGGTTTCAAATGTCTAGTTAGCGATTTCAGTTACTTACCACAGCTCTCACAAGCCTGAGAAGCTCCAGCAAGTGCAGTCTGTGTATTAAACCTTCTCCCAATACACTTCCTTAGACAAATGCTTTTGTTGAGTTCAATTGCTCCCAGGGGAATTCATTTTGGAGAATAACTGGTTAAAAAAAGACGTCCCCCGTGATTTGACTGAGTATAACTGGCGGCAATTTACCAAGAACTTTGTGACATCGTGAAATGCAAAAATGGATTAAAAAAAATAATATGTATATATATAACCCCTAAAAGAGGAGGTTAAAACCCCAGTCTTCCATCTCACCTAAGAAATAGCACCCAACGCAACTTGAATGAAGACGTTCAACAACTAGGAGCTGGACGCTTGACTTGTAGCCACTCTTTAGACCTGTCTCAGAAGACACTGGAAAGCTCCTGCATAGGCAAGATTTTCCAAAAGCCATCAGCTCCTCTCTGCTGGCTGCCGTGGGCGTTCGCAAGTCTCGCTGGCTCAGCAAATCTCCAGGTTATTAGATTTACTCTCCAAGATTAACCTACGATGCTCCTCTTTTATAAAAAATAAAAACAACCTACAAGCAACAACAATGAATCTGGTGTTTTATTCATACGTGGTTCTCAGCTTTGAATTCCTGCCTCATTTAGCTAAAGACATCTGGCTTGGTCACTCTTTGCCTCTGACAGCTTAGATATCAGTGCATTTCACCTTTATGCAACACATGCTTTTTATTTTAGGCTGTGCAAAAACATTGTCATGACGCTAGGGAAAATATATGCCCCTAATCCCAGGATAAAAAGGGTGGTAGTCAATTCAAACTGGTGTCCGGTCTTCCACGACAAGTGCATGCCCCTATAGCTGGTAAGTGTATTTATTTCCAATATTTCTCTATGGCTCAGATGTCAAGAGAAGCACAAAATCCACCATGAGTGGCAGAAAGACTTCCATGACAAACCATGCCTCTGGCTCATCTACTCTTTCTAGATTATCTTTTTAATTAACATGAAAATGTCCAAAGCAACAAGTGTGTCTTTAAAGTAGGACAAAAAAGACAAAGCACACACAACGATAAAAAACAATAGTGTGATTTTGGTGTTTTTTTTTTTCTGAAAGAGAAAGCAGAGTTATGAGAAAACTCCAATGTTCCTAGTTATGATAGAGACTCTTCACATGTTGGGCGGGGGAGAGAGGAGGTAAAGCAATGACTTTCTGAAATAAAACCCCGTGAGTGCATGTCATACCTGATCACACACCAGGATAAGCAAGTCGAACTGAAGAAGTGGACAAATGCCACTGGAGCTGATGTCCATGTGCATCCCAGCTTCCCAGCCACCAGAAAATGGTGTGGAGGTTAACCACATCAGGAGCTGACCAGTCCCAGTGGCAGGTTTTTAGAACACATAAAATAAGTTTAAAACAAACAGTGAGCTCAAAACAGTGTGTTTCGAGTGCAAAACACTAACATGGTGAGACCCCTCCTTGAAAGCCTGGAGAGATTCCTTGGAAACAACAACTCTTCAGAATCATTTACAAATGCTGCCCCATCTGTAAACACAAGAAACATCCTTAATGTAAACAGCGTCCCTCACTCTGAAAGTGCGAGGAGAAATGAACAGGAAGCAAGGCAGCAGAAGGAGGAATAAATCAATGACAGACTTCTATGAAACAAGACATCTTGGTCCTTATGCATACACTCACACACCAAAATCGCTTATTAACTCCACATGGATCAAGCGAACTCTTTGGAAGAGAGAGCCTAAAGAGATGAGGAACATGAAAGGAGCATCTAGAAACAGATGGGACATAACGTTTTCAATAAACCCGAACATAGATGAGAATCTTGCATAGCAGCAGCTAAACTACCTCGTGCTGTGAGCCCATCAAATTTCACAAGCTTAACAACATTGGACTGAATCTATACATGTGGATGAGAATTTGCAGAGGATAAATCTAGCATGTTATTTGAAGCTGATGAGCTGTGCGGTTCAGCAGTGGGGATGCTCCCTCCAGGTTAATACAAGATACCCGTGTAGCACATCGCTGGAAGCAGCAGCTTCTCAACGTGCTTTGAAAGTGAGGGTATAATCCTTTGCCAATGTGTCTCGCCTGGTCTATGGTGAATTAGCTGATTCAATGATTTCCTTTCCCATTCTCTTAACTGTGACTGGGCCAGAAATTCTTGTTCTAAGCCTGGATCTGGACCTCGCTTTTAAATAGAATAAATAAGTCCCCAGTGTCTGGTAGTATTCCATAGTTATTATCTGCATTATAGGAAGACCGACAAGTCCAAAAATCAGACCAGAGCCAACGCGTTCAGCTCTATACAAATACAGTATAAGATTTCTTGTCTTGAAGAATTTACAGTCAAAATAGGCAGAAATGACCAGAAGTTCAAACACAGGTAATTAGCAATGCAGAGAATAACTTCCCAGTTCCTTGATGCCCCATGTACTCTCCTGTCCACTCTGCCTGTTCATCCTAGATTGTCTAACATCTTCTAATGACCACTGATGGGGTTTTTCTGACCAAGAGTGTTTCTGGTACTGATGAATACAAGTATCCACTGTGACAGAGAGGAAAAGCAATCTTGACTGCAGAGAGAAAATGCCCCCAGGTGCAATTAGTTTTCCCATTAGAAAGCTTTGTATCTTCAGATCTGACAAGACACTAGGAGTCACCAATTAAACCTGACACAACAGAAAATAAAAATCTATAGCTACCTCTAACATGTAACGGTGCCTACAACTTAATTACCTTAATCACATTTACCCTTTCTGCGAGGCTGGTGATTCAGGACCAATCATTCCACTGACCTCCATCAAACATTTGATAAAAAGCATCTTAGAGGAAAACCTGCACTTTACAAGAATGCTCTATTAGACTATGGACTAAGAAAGGAAATCAGTACCCGGGGTCAAATCATTTTCATACTATTTACATTGGAAAGGAGCTCCCTGATTTATATCCCTACAAATATTATCTCCTCAGTAGTTGCCATCTGCCAACACTGTAAATCAGGAGAGGACATGGTGTGTCCTCTGTGTCTGAGGCTGATGAGTCCACTTGAAGAGCAGGTCCCTATGGGACAATGTGATGTGATGGGGTGACCTACCCGTGGGTTGCTCTTGGTGATGTGGGTGGAGATGTAGGCTGTGGCACAGGAGCCTTCATTTCAGGTCCCAGGAAATTTGAGGTGGAAATATGAGGCCAGAAACAAGCATCACAGGCACAGAAGATGGGATAATACATATACACACTGATATATACTGTCTGTCCCATTCAGATCAACAGAGCACATGAATTAAGGGAGAGCCCAGCAATTTGTAAGCACTCCTTCAAGCAGGAGCAGCAGCCACCTGCTTGACTCGGGGCAGGATTTATTTAGAGGACACCTGACCCTTTCCCCCAAGTCCATATGAATCCAGCTGTGCTCAGGAAGATGGATTTTCTCACGACTTCATCAGACATTATCAGACCTTACCAGTAAGTCCTGAAAACAGCTTACAGATGCGGTTGGTCCTGCCATTCCATGTCTTTCTGTGCCATGAGGTCAGTCCCAAGAGGTGATCAAGAGATGAGTGTGGCGCTGGGCATCCCCTTTCTTCTCCAAAAGCTCTTCAGGAGCCACTTCATCACTCCGTGTCTTTCCAGGGCACAAGGTAATGTCAGTGACTCCATCAAGGTTTTTGACAAGATTTTGTGCAGTCCTGACCCATCCAGGAGGGAAAGAGTGATACCAAAACAAGGAGCCCCGTGTTCAAATCAGAGCTGAGCTGCTGCCGTGAGGGATTCCCAGCAGAGACGGTGCTTGGGTCACCAAGCCTCCTCCAAGGATTTTGTTTGTGAAGTGGCCTAGTTGTCGGTCAAGGATTTGCAGTGCACAGCCATTTGCAGGAGGTGTTTGGGAGAAAGAACAAAAGTGGTTTGCTTTACCTTTCTGAAAAAGGCCTGTGTCAGTTAGACTCAAGGATAATTTTGACAAAAGATGGCACAGCAGAAATATTTCAGAGACAGAATCTGGATCACTACATATGGGGTTTTTCTCCTAGTCCAAGTGTTAGCAGGATTTATGGTAAGATTATGCCTTCAACTATTGCTACCGCAACTGTTAGTTCTACCCAGTCATTAAATATCGGGTTTTTGGACAAGGTAAGAGGCTTTCATAGTACATAAATATAAGTAGCCTCATTTTACTACTAGAGAAAAAGAGAGCAAAGCCTTTAGATCTTCCCGAGATCTCAGTCTGTGAAATGTCCAAACTGGAAAACTGCGATGTTCAGGAAAAAAAAAACTGATATGGGATCTAAGAAAGCTTCAACTGTTTTGTAGAAACATTTACGCATATCAAAACATTTCATCCCAGGCCACTGCCACTGCAGGTAGCTGCTAATTAAAATCTGGTGTGCTGTGGCTACCGTCTTTAAAACTCTGGCCAGCATATGTTTTATTTCTCTTCATCTTTTTTCTTGTTTTTAGCTTCTGAACTTGTCTGATGATACTTTCAAAATTCAGTTTTATGTTTAAAGATTGAGTTTAATAAGCTTGTACAATACAGAGAGATTACAATTTATTATTTGAAAAGTTTCCTGACAAGATGTCTACAAGAAACATGACCCAAACCACACCGCCTTGTAATAATACCTCTTAAAAATTCCTGACCTCCCACTAAACACTCCTGCAGACTTCCCTGCTTCAGTCCTCGTTGAATATCTCATATATGTCCCCTATAACATTACACAGGAGGAAATGAAACAGGAAAGTCATCAGCTCAGACAGACAAACGACCTCAATTATGTAGCACCGTGTTATTTTCTCTTAGTACTGACAAAATGTCCTTTTTCTGACAAACAGCGAGGGGTTGGAGGTTCAGCTTTGGGTCTCCTGCGACATTTGGTGCACCTTCTCTCTTCTTAAAAATGGGCTACTAAGAATATGGTGCACTGGAAAAGGAGAAACCACACAGTGTGCAGTGAGGACAGGCAGGAGAGGTCCAGGCAGGAGAAGTACAGGCATAAACACGAGGAACACAGTCCCTCCGTAGCCAGCCCCAGTTTCCAAAGTTTTTGGGCTCAGATACCAACACCCAGGCTCAACTTGGGGGTGGTCATGCCTCCACCTGCACCCAAGCAGGGCTTCAGGGCTCTTCTGCTCCCCAGTCCTGCACCTGTGCATCATCTTCACTGTGGCAGAGGTTTTCCCACCAGCAAGTGGTACTCCAGGCTGAGGGTTGTGTCTCCTCTCCTGGTGGTTTCCACCTGCCTGATGCCCCTTGAATCTCCAAGGCAAGTATCTCTCTCCTTTCTCTGCATTGCACCACCTAGAGGAACTTTTATTTGTGGTATGAATCACCATAACCCATGGCTGTGGGCAACCAACACCACCACAAGGAGCCCGTGTCCCTGCAGCTGCAGGTGACAACCAGGTTGGGCACGGTGTTGGTTTTGTATTGACACAGCAATTTGCCAATTGATGGGTTTTGCTAGTATGGATTTCATATTTGCACATTTCTGCTTATTTTTCCAGCTGGAAATAAGCATTTACATTTTTTTTTTAATTTTTTTTTTTTTATTCCTTGTGATAGGGATTTGCAACTTTAGGAGCATTACTGTAGGAGAGCTTTCGTGTGAGCTCAGCCACAGCATGCCAACAACTATTCACAGTCACTAATAGGTAAAATTACTCCAGGATTTTAAAGCTTTTAACAAGACCTTGTCTAGACTGGTATTTAGTGGCAATACAATTAAATCATACTGCAAAAGGGGGAAAAAAAAAAAAAAGAGAGAGATTAAATTATTTTAATTACCTTTTGAAGCCACTTCTCCCCTGCAGAGGTCAGACCTTGATCTGATTTAAATCGGTGAGCATCAGGTGTTACTCCACTGACGTAGCAGCAGTGCAAAGGTTAAGGGGATCACAGTGCTGGTCTGTAAGACTACCTAAAAGTTGGTCTACAGTACAGCTACATTTACAATAAATTAGGGGGATTCTTTTTCTCTTTTTCTTTTTTTTTTTCTTTTTTTTTTGCCTTTTTTTTCCCCCTTTTTTTTCTGTTTTTCCCCTTTTTCTTTCTTTTTCCTACGACCTTTGCCAAAGGAGTACATCTGCATGGGGTGGTGACTCAGGACCTGACATGAAATGCTTGGGATGCAGATGCTAGCCATCAACCTCCCTGGGATGCAGGGATGCATTTGCCCTGCCTGCTCCCCACGAGCATCTCCCCGTCCTTGCGTGCCACCCTGCCCTGCAGATCTGTGATCTGGAGGCCAACAACAGCTTTGCTTAAGGCAGGTGCCAATGAGTTCTCACCAGTGACTGGCAGGAAGCATTTGTGGCCATTTGACGTGGTACTGACCCAGGGACTGTTTCACCTCATGATCCCCAGCCCAGAGTGGGAGAGGGCTGATCCCAGTGTATTTGTCCCATATCATCCCATTTATCCTTTCCCCATTACGTTTGGGTGGATGGTTTAGCTTCTTGGGTTTTTGCAGCTCTTTACATCAGATGCATCTCCGATGCCTGATACACTTTCCCTAGATAATTAAACCTTCATTTGTTGCTTCCTCGCAACTCCAGATTTTAGAACTATACTTTTTTTTTTTTTTCTGCTGGGTTAGGATCGCTTCCAACTTCCAATCCCCAATTTAGATTACATGCTCAGAAACTAACTCCAAACATTTACTGCGTTTGAAGGTCACAGTGCTATTGATTGATTTCCAGTTATAATGTATGTTGTCCTAACATGAGTTAAAAACATTCTGGGCTAAATCCAAAAATGCTGGGATCAAAGCATCTGGACTTGTTGCTTTCATGTTTGGCACATAAAGGGGCTGGCAGTCACCAATGTGGTCTTGGCTGGGCTATAGTTGTTTTCATTCTCTGATGTGAAACAGTTGGGAATCACAGACCCTCCAACAGTTATAGTGGACTAAATAAAAATTGGCTTAATAACCTGCCAAGCATTTGAAAGTGCCAGTCTCCACAGTTTTTCACAACTTATTGGCTATGGCATGTTTTTTCTTTTCATTTCTCTTGGGCTTTTTTTTTTTCTTCCCCTCTTCTTCTTTTTTTTTCTTTTTTAAGAAAGAATTTTCTATAAAATTGGACTTTTTCAGTTGAGTACTTGAAATAGGTAAACTCTTCATCTCATCAAACTCAATTTATCATCTTTGATCTGACTTCACTCACTCCTTTGGCTGCTCCATCTGAATTTTTAATTTTTGAAAGAAAAAATATTATGAAAACATTTTCCCTATCTAGCTTATCACATAAGAAAATAAACAAGGGACAATTTCTTGGCTAGCCCGCCTTAAAGATATCCCAGCACTGCATCTGCACATCAGCTTTTCACTTTCAAATTCACTTTAAACAGATTATTCCTGAAGGTTTGGTTTTTTTTTTTTTTTATTAGTCTCCCTAAAAGTCTTCTATTTATGTTTTCTGTTTATAAAATAGCATCCAGAGGCCATTGTGCAACGCGCCGCACATAGTCAAAAGCCATCCAGCTCTCGAGACAAACAATGGAAATACTTTGCAGATGGGAGCTGTTTTACAGATGGTGTACGGGGGCAGGAGAGACGCGAAGGTTGGGGAGAAGAAGAAATATGGATGTTGGCCATCGTTGTGAAAGAAGGCAGTGGCAGAGCCAGGCACTTAACCCACGTTTCCCATCCAATCGCTTCGCTATTAATTACTTTGCCTCTCTCATCCTTTTAGGAGACATGTTATAATTTTTACCCCCTCCTCTCATACTTCAAAAAAAATAGAGGGCTGACGGCTGAAAACTCTATTTCTTCATGCACAACACACATTTTTCAGTTATTTTTTTGGCTAATTGCAAGGAACTGTGCACTGGTTTAGGGGGTGATGCTTTGGAGCAGACACAGGGGTAGCCCATGGTGAGGGCATCCTGGGGCAGCACCAGGAAGGTCAATGCCTTCAAAGCAAAAGAGCTGCTCCCAATATTTCTAGTCAGGCAATATCATCTCATAGCACGTTAGGTTGAGGTTTATTCTCAGACAAGTTTTAGTGTAGCCTATTGGTCAGAGAGAGCAACGCTGCCCCTCTTGCTTCCCACTCTTGACAGCTAATCCACAGGAAAAGGGAATTTATTTCTGCCCCATCAGCGGTCCAGCCTCGCGCTAGACCTCAGCGTTCAAGATTGATGCGATAAATGTTCTTTGCTCCATCCCTGCACAGCTTTCAGCAAACTTCTCCCGAGGGACCGCGGGCTGCACGAACCCTTTTCACCTACCCACGCTGAGCCGAGATTCCTTGAATTCGTGCAACTGATATTGCAGGGAAAAATAGGAGGAGAAAAGGACTGAGTGTCCTTAACCTCTGAATGAGGAGCAGGCTCTGCTCTGACTGATTTTTAAGCAGCTCATTTTCAAATGTCTCCAACGTGAAGCTTCCAATCAGTTCTGGGATGGTAAGACTTGGATGGGAGAGAGACTAAAACCAGCTAAAATGAATGTTTTAGAGATATTCAGGACATGAGGGATGAAGTGTTTAAGTAAAGAGATGATTTCAGTTCTGGCACCTTTGGCAGGGCTAAATATCTCTTTAGGACTTGTCATAATGAAAAAATGAATCCACCGCTGAGAAAACCAATGCTCAGCGTAAAAAGAGTATTTACCACTAATACGTAGTCTGGAGACATCTAAAAGTAAGATTATAGTAAAATGAATATAAATTTGGCCTGCTAAAGGATTTTAAGGACTCTTTTGTGCTCAGGTGAAACATTATCAATTGGTGCTGTGTGTGGCTGTATTTATACAGTTTGCTTTTCATATTGCCATTAGAAAACCCCGTGCACATTCTTTCCGTGTAAAATAATTTTGTAAAATAACTTAGTCCAACAGTTACACCTAGTCTGAGTATCAAAGATTTTTTTATTTATTTTTAATGTTTTGATTATAAGTGAGTAAATGAGCATATGTGCAATTAGATTTTGGGTGCAATAGCTTCAGCCGCCACATTTTGGCATTTTATTTTATTAGCTAAAAGCTCACATATGGTTTCCATGTTTCCAATCTGGCTTTAAGGATGCAATGGCTGAATTAAGCAATGTTTCTCCTCACTCCAATTCCCTTAGATACACTTAAAAAGTCCATTCAGATTATAAAAAAAAAGTAAATCAAGGTTTATAATATTCAGAAGGTGGCCCATGGTAGTGACTAATACAGTGCTATCTTGTAAGTGCCCTTGCACCCCGCAGAAACTGTTAAAAGCCATGTTTCATAGTTTAAAATATTAAATCACTTCTATGATCCTGTGGGGCAGAGTCACGCCTGAATGCCAAAATACTTCTTTTATGAACAATGATGCCATTATACCAGCGTGGGGACCACCAGATAATGGGTTACCCTGCATGGCAACCAGGATTTGCAGGTCCTCCAGCACTGCCCAATGTTGGATCCTGGGAATTTGGGGAGGAATTTGAGAGACCCTTCTCAACTTGATCTGACAAAGCCTAGAAAAATGACCTGAGGGAAAGAGCTCAGGGCCATTTGATGCATGGTCATGAAGGTGATCAACAGAAGCTGAGCAGTGGATGGGACAGAGGTAAGCTTGAGGAAAATAGAAAAGATGCTTGTGTTCACGTGGGAGATGTGGTAGCTAACTCCCAAAGCACAACATGTGGTTATGAAAAGGGCAATGATCTCCTCTGGATGCCTCGGGGAAGGAAATTACCTGTGTTTGCAGCAGAGGTGCTGTGCTTGGATGTTGAGACAAAGCTTCCCAACTGCAAAGGTCGTGAAGTGCTTAATGAAAAGTATGAAGTTAGTGAGTCCCTTGAGAAGAGGTTCTCAATAACCATGCAGGAAAACACATGTCAGTGATGGTCTTGGCATCAGTGCAGCAGCTTGACTATGTGACCTCCCAAGGTCCCAGCCAACCTTGCATTTCTGTGAGCTCATGGAAAAGCATCCAGCATCTCTGGAAGCACAGGAGTGTGGGACTTCTCTACTGCATTGATGCAGATTCAGGATATATTTCTTTTACGCCCATCTTCTCCGGGATACCAACCCAATCTACAAGCAAGCTCCCATAATTCCTTTTCTGGGACCATACAGTTCTGCTGAAGTGGGGTAGGATCAAGATGAGGTGACACTAAGCAGCCATTTTTGTAGCTGATTGCAGGTGTGACACCAGGGTTTTTTTCAGAGCCACCTTCTGATCATTGCTGCTCTGTTTGTGGTTGACAAGAGGTGTTTAGAAACTGAATTGCTGTGATCCAATCTGTATCACATTATACAGACATTAGAAAAAAATTGGTGGGCAGATAGTGAGCCCAAACCTTTAACAGTTATCATTGCTGGGGGAAAAACTGGTCTCCACTTTCAGTACTTACTGGTTTTATTGACCAGTAAGCAATCTGCCTCAATCAAGACCAGAAGATCAGAAATACAGACTTGCTTCTCCAGATCATCAAGTTTCCATCTAAATCCATCCTAATCCAGCAAAACATTCAGATTTGAACGCAAACTATTCCATAGGTACACTTAAGTATGGGATTAAACAGTTTGCTGAATAGGGTCCCTATGTTACTAAGGCATTGGCTGCTAGTCTTGGCTCTTTCTTCAGCTAAATTGAGATGGGAAAAGGTTTCCATACTGGGATCAAGCCAAGGTGTTTTTTCTCTCCCTTTCTCTCTGCTTTTTTTTTTTTTTTTTAATTTTCCTCCAATGGAATAAGATAGATACCTGACAATTTTTTCTACCTTGCTAAGATCCTGGAATTTAGGTCCCTGGGTGTGGGAAATTCAAGATCAAACCTCTGCTCAGGTGCATCCAGATGAGGGTTGTAATCTCAGCTCTTGCACATGTGAGCTGTCCCAAGCACTGTTCAGTTTAAAGTAGCAGCACTCTTGGGATTTGGCCTGAGAAGTAGAGACAAGTGAAGGAATGGTCTAAGTTAATCTGATCCTTCACCAAATGTTGGTGCTGACAACCCAAGATTTTCTAAAATTTTATTTTAATTGAAGCTTCCTAACCAACTCAAAACATTCAGTTGGTATTTTAAAAAATGGCCCCTGTTTTTTTCAGTTCTTCAGAGATAACAAACTCCCATAACTTTAGCTGGAGCCATGGTGAGGAAGGTGACCTCAGTTTTTCTGAAAATCAACTTTATGTCTCATGTTCGCAAACAGAATCACTGTCTGTGATCACTTTTAAAAATGTAGACCTTGGAATTCTTCCCTTCTTAGTACTAGTGAAATGAAATAGTCAAAACATTGAGAGTTTGGAGAACAAGTGAATATTGTGTTGAAAATTCCACACAGTGCCTGGACTGGTCCACATGGACATGTAATCTGCAAGATCAAGAGATGCTTCAGCCCTTCTGCTGACACTTGAAAAAACCATTACAAGGCTTAAGGAGGAAAACAAAGTAATGGAAACATCCGCTTGAAAGGAACGTTTCCAATCACTGGTACTCCATTCATTACAGGCCTGAGTGGTTCCAGAGACAACCGAAAACTATGCATTGTTGCAATGCCAAGAACAAGAGAGGCAATATGGATGTCGTGTTGCTTCTCACTCATGGCAATCTGAACACTTTCATGCCCTTCCCATCTTTCCCGGCTGCATTCATCAGCCAGGAGGTTACTGCCATTGTCTCACTCCTGACCAAACAGGGGGTGGGGGCGGCGTTTCAGGACCCTTCCAGCCAGACGCAGGTTGGGTTGGGGGCGCTGGCACTGGAGCTGCTTGCACAGCCCCAAGAGCAACACAAGGCATTCACTCAAGAGCAGGCAGACACTGGGCAGGTTTTCTGCCTAATGCATTGTCAAGCTAAAAAGCTTTTATGGGAGGTAATTTTTTTTTATTATTTTTTTTTTTAATGGGTGGTAAAACCACAGCAGTCATTTAATTAACAGTGCCTTAAAGTCTTTCCTTTAGAGAGCCACATGACTGAAGTTTTCCAAGGCCCACTGTGATAACCTTGTTAAAATTTGGACAATATTATTTAATATTTGCTCTGTAAGCCAGACTTCTGCTATTTCCCCAGTGTCTCTGTAGCGGGGCAGTTGTCTACATTAAAACACAGGCTCTCCAGCATGGTGAATATTTGAAAATGTCACCATATGTTAGAGGTATCTCAACAGCAATTTGGAAAACTTCATCTCAAGGCCCAGGAAGACACACATGAGACAGAGCTGTGGTCTCTTTCAGAAAGTGAAGCAGCAGCCCTTCATCAGAGCTTGCTTCTAACCCAAGTCTAAGGGAGGGGAGGGTGTATCATTTCTGATTAGCACCCAAGGGACTTCTGCTCAAAATGCTCACCACTTCACCAGATGTATAGTCCCATATTACCTGCAACAAGGTCAATGGGCTGATGGACCATAGCCAGGAGCGGGACATCAGCTGCCACAGCACGGTGTAAATTCCATCACCGTCTACTGGAGTCATTGACTTCTATTGAGTTTTGATCAAGCCAGAATGGGTTAAGAAATGGGTATTTGTGGTGAAATTGTGCAACTTGTATTGTTTTGGCACTACATATATTCTAAACTAATGATCTTGGCTGGGATAGGCTTTTTTTTGATCTTTCCTTTTTGGCCTCTTGTAACTTAAGCTTACCCAAAAATTTATGGAAAGAATACATATCTGCTTTATGCCAATCGGCAAAGATTAATATTTGCAAAGACTATTTTTGTCGTGCTATTTTGCATCTTGGTGCAGTTTTCTAGATCTCTTAGAAGTAAACAAACATCCATACATCTGGGAGCAGATTTCCAAGCAGAGCTCAGCGCCAGCTTTCTTCCCTTTTCTGAGTGCTCAGCACCCACGATGGGGCCAGATTTTAAAGCCAGTTCAGCGAAACCAGGGCCAGGTTTCCACAGAAACATGGAGATCCGGAGGCTCCCATCGTGACAAATATGCACAGATTCATCGTTTAACTCATCCTCCCACCCAGGAACGATAAAATGACATAGTAATATAGCAGTAATAACATCAGCTATTGATAAAAGCAGCAACGACCCTGTGATGGACGCATAAACAGCAGGGAGGAATGTTGGCTGCAGAGGGCGATTGCTCAAGTCCCCAGTGAAGACCTGAGTGTTTGCTTATGTTCTTGCTTGGCAAGATATGGCACTATCAAGATACTATTTAGTGTTTGAGTAAGAGGATTGTTTCTGACATGCCACTGATTCCTTGAAACATAAGAAAGCCATTGGGAAGAGAGATATGCCGTTGGTAACGGCTCTTCCTTGCCGATTTACTGGACCTAACCCTGATTTATGAAGTGCAGCGCTGGACAGGATGTTGCCAGTTGAGGCTGTATATAGCATGTCAGCTGCAGAATTTAGGGATGACCTATGTCCTGCAGGGAAATGGTTCTACACTGGATGGAAGATGATCTGAGCAGGTGTTTTCCATCTCCAGCTTCTACGGCAAATCGAGTCTTCCAGTTTGATGGCTGCCAAGTGCACATTTAATTGGATAGGAGAGATAGTTGGGTGAGCAAGGCAGGAAAGTCCTGCCCTTAGTCAGACAAATAGCCTGATAAATTTCTTTCTGCTACAATCCCTCCTGTTTTACGTTTCCTTTCCACAAACATTTGAGTGAACCAGATTAATGGAAAAGCAATTCCATGGTCTCATGCAAAAGAGTTACTGGAAATTGTTTTTGCACATACTTGTGCTGGTAATCAGGGGACAATAATGTCACGTGCCAGATAAGCCACATGGTCAGATGTTGGGTACCTGATCGACATCTGAATATCAAACACAGGAGTAGCAAATAGTCACGCCAAAATATGAGTTGTTGAGAAATCAGTGAGAAAAAAATTAATGTTATGGAATAACTATTACATAGATCATCTACCTTGTAAGAAATGATACAGTATGTTGGGAACAACATGCATTGCGTGTGACTGCTCTGCATGCCATGGCTTTTTC
Source organism: Thinocorus orbignyianus (assembly GCA_013400375.1). Taxonomy (NCBI): domain Eukaryota; kingdom Metazoa; phylum Chordata; class Aves; order Ciconiiformes; family Thinocoridae; genus Thinocorus; species Thinocorus orbignyianus. Next base: position 80,729 of record VXBW01006789.1, read on the forward strand.
ATGAAGATTTCTTTAAGAGCATTATTAAAAATAAAAAAAAAACAACCAACCACCCCACACTTACTCGCTCATTGTTTGTAACAGTCTGCAACTTTAAAAATTCTTCCTCCCCAGTGCAAACATACTTCCTCAGAGAGGCAGCAGCAGAGCTGCTTCTTAAGATGCTTAAGAAGAGGTCAAGAGAAAAGCCATTTACCAGGGGAATCTCGCTCACTCCTTAATACATTTTTACTACTACCTATGCACACAGTGCTCTCTCAGAGGCTGGATGAATAAATATGCCTCTTTTGAGCAAACATTTATAATGCTATTTGAACACGAGGGAAGAACAGTTTCAGCTTAAAAATGATACTAGCACCATGTTTACATTTTTTTTCCCAAGCTGCAGTAAAATGAAAATATCCAGACAGACATTCAGCATGAGGCTCAGGAAAGCATGTTTCTTTTGGCCACTTCCACTATAGAATTTCACCTAAAAATGAAATACAAAAGATTGGGGTTGGGGGTGGGGGAAATGTTAAAGAAAGATTTGTTTGTAGATGAATTACACTGTGCAAAATCCATCCAAAAACATCAGTGTAATTGTTCATTAATAAGGGACTTGGAAGATACTTAGAAATGTTTCTCTTCCTTTGAACTTTCTAAAGGCAAACAGAGTCCTTGAGCTGGCGATGTGCTTGTGCATTACCTTCCCTTAGAGCGATGGTGGTGCCCAAGGGGTGCCCTTTGCCTCCTCCTCCAGCACCCCAGCCCAGCAGATAAAGATTTGCCCATTTTGGGGCACTCCACGTTCAGCCTTAAGTGGCAGACCTGCCCCTGGGAGAGGAGCTTTCTCCTGCTTTTTCACTTCTTCCCAGCTAGATTTTCAATTCCTGAGGTCAGGGAGCAGCTCTAATTTTTCAAGATGATGAAGGCATGAGCTGGACCTCTGGACACTCTCTCAGCAGCGTTAATAGCGCCGATTTCCAGAGGACTCCTCACATACTAAAAGTTAAGCAGCGCTTAAGGGCTTTCCTGGCTGGGGACCGAGGAGGGTAATTAGCCCCTGTAAGGGGGCTGTAAGGATCCCCGTCCACAGAGCTGCAAGAAACTTCAAATCCCACTGACTTCACTGGCACTTCAGGGCACTCAGCACCTTCCAAGATTAATTCCTCAAGCAGGGAGAGGTCTAGAAACATATATATTAGAGCACTTTACATCTTCAGCTGCAGTAGGGCTCTTTCTGGTGAGCTTGACAAAGGACAGATTATATATTACGCCGTGCCATAAACTTCAGCAATCTAAGAATTCAGAAAATACCCCGTTCTATTACTCTCCTTGCTTTGACATGAAATATTAAACACCGCTTACCAAAGTAACGTTATTGAACACAGATGTCCGCTATCACATTCAAATTGTTCAAGTCAATCTAGGTTTATATATTTTCTTTACTTAAGCGTTTGTATAAACCCAAGTGTGCCCTGACAGTAATGATTTCACAATATACTATATTCAATTAAAGAGACAAATATGCATTTACATTTTTACTGAACTTGTTTCACACACAGACAAGCTCCAGCTCAAACTTATTTTTGACATTTGGTGGAAAATAAAGGAATAGAAAGGGTGCCACCTACTGAGTCACTCGCACATTTTTGGAAGCCAAAAAGTGGTGCAAATTACCAATATGCTCACTCCAGTTAACAATAAACAAACATTAAAGCTATATTTATAAGCCTTTGGGAAGACAGCCACAGATAGCCTTTTCCTTATCAAATCAGTTGGTGACTAGAGCACTCACCAGGGCGTAGGAGACCCCAGCTCCAGCTCCTGCTTGTATCTCAGGAGGTTTGAATCCACCTATTCCCATCAAAAACCCAAGCAAAACAACTCACCCGCTGTCATCCCAGTCCATGAAGATCTTTTGCAAGCAATGGATGTGACACTCAACATGTAAGAATCTGGAAGCGTTGAACCATCAATGCCAACCGTTCCTCAGGACCTATGCCATTTAGCAATCTGTTGCTGATTGGAAATCCATGCTGTTAAATAGCTCTCACACATAAAATGTATCAAACAGATGAGATTTAAGCAGACACCTGAATTTAAAAACCCACTGAAGAGGTGAACGAAGCCTGAAGATTGTATTTGAATATACTTAAAGGGTCAAGAATGAAGACAGGCTCTCAGGACACCTCCAATGTCCCTTTTTGATGTCAAACAAGGCACAGCCTTGTCTTTAACAGGTATATTGGAAGTACTGTGCTAGTGCTGTGATTTTCACACTTGGAAAGAATAAATTATTGAAATAAACTTCAATGTTGCCTTGATATCAGGCAGAGAAGCTGCCATTAAGAGTTCTTCTTTAGTTGCAAAGGTACACAGTCTGGTCAGCCTTGATTTTCACAAGGCAAAGGCTACCATGCCTGCCAGGAGCTCTGTAAATACCCCTTGAAATGGGATGTTCACATCTCTGGCAAATTATGAATTTGTACCTGGTCTGAACTGAAGCTGGTGATGAAGCAACACCTTTGGAGAGATGGGGCAAATACAATAAATCCCTCCTGACTGGCCACAAGTGCCTCCCACCCTCCTCCAGTTTCTTTTGCAGCCTCTGTACTGAAAAGTTACGATTTGCCAGGAATAGTCTGTTGCTTCACTTTCTTCCAAAAAAGATGAGCTACTTATGTGGATTTTCTTTGAAACACTCATAGTCATGACTGATAGAGACACAGATTTTTTTATTCTTCCCGACTGCATGCAGAGCAGGAGGGAGATGCTTCGTGGTGTGCCCCATGTCAGGGGAATGGCAGGAAAAGCACAAGTCTGAGATATTTTTTATCTCTAATGAAGTGGGTCAGCTTTGGGACTGCAAAAGGACAGGTTAAAAATGAAGCATCAAAAGACTGGGCAAATAACTAACTCAACGACATTAGTTTTTTCAGTAATAAAGTAAGGAGGCACTGGAATAGGTTATGTTTCATTTGTGGGCCACCATCTCTTCCCTAGTGCTGGTTCCCAGAGGATCCCAAGAGTGTGCCCAACACACTCCATTAATCCCTCCCTGCTGAGTGCAAGCTGAGCTCCACCGTGTCCTCACCAGGGCTGCAGATGCAGCTTTATCTCAGTCTCTGCAGATGCAGACAGACCAAAGGGTTTCACAGGTATCATGTGTATTTAATGTTTGCCAAAATTTCTTGTGTCGGGGACTGGTGTAGCAATAACATACTTGGGAAAATAATTGTGAAACATTAACAAGTCCTTATTGTTAACAGGTGTTTCTGGCAGAGATTCCTTCAGGGCAACTTGGACAACGCACCACAGTTGAGTTGGTAATGGCATTTTTCCCAGAGGGACCTTCAAAGTCTCTTGTGTGGTGCTTTGTATTCCTGGCAGCAGAGTCAGGAAGAAACCCAGTTTTCAACATCCTCCTTCATGCCTACTCAAAAATAAAACATTCATTTATCGGCCTTAATGTTTTTCACATCTCCCGTGACTTGGCACACGCTTATCACGTGATGGCTGTAGCGCTGGGCACCGAAGCACCATTTATGTGCTCAAGATAACAGGCGCTGGGGATTTGTCCCTTTTTTAGTTCCTGAAGTGTTCAGGGGCTGTTTTCTGCTTGCACAAGCACTCACTGAGATATGCATTAAAATGGATTTTTACCGCTGCCATGTTTAAGTGAAATAATTCTGTCCCCAAAAACCTTACAGACCAATTTGGATTTTACCTGGCTCTCTAGAGGACCCTGTGTGTGCGCAAGGATGGGGGGAGTGAAGAGGTGGGGAGCTACATCCCTGTGAGTCATACTGTGGGGTTTAAAAGAAAAGGAAAAATGGGGGGAAAAAACCCAAACCCACCTTTTTCTTGGAGCTAGAAAGACAGAACATTATCAAACCACTGACACAGCACCACCAAATTAACGTGCAAAGCTTCCCAGGGGAAGGAAATCTCCAGCCACCACTCCACAGCAGAAGGGCTTGCAACAAGAAACCAGATCAAAACAACCCCTGCCAGCCCTCTTTTCAAATGCATAAAAATTTCCCAGGTGTTTGACATCCACCTTAATTTTTTAAGTAATACATATTGGAAAGAGGATTCCCATTGGATCAGCGAGGAGACTTTGCTACAACAATAGCCGCGCTGGCAAACCATCTCCTTTCAACACATTCCTGAGCTTGCATTTAAAGTGGTTTTGCCACATTGGCAGCCAAAAATAACTATTTTCTGATCAAATTCACTAGATCTTGTAAAATACATATATATATATATATATGTTAACACACTAAATATGACTGAGAACAGTTCTAATAGCCCTTCAAGGTGTCTGTTTCAAACCTCTTGCTTTTGAGAAGGCGAAGAATGGCTCTGCAAGAGGTTGGAGCACAGCAATGCCCTGCTCAGAGCGGCTCATTGTGAGAGCTCCCATCCCTCATTACCAAGCAATACAGCCCATACTTCATGTGATGATGTTAGGCTTGTTATTCTGTACTTCGTATATACCCTTAAGGTTAAAGCAATAATTAAGAGCAGCCTTCTCATGTGCCTAGGAGCACAAGGCCAAGATCTGTGATGACTACCGCAACATAAATGTCAAATAGAAAAGGGAAAAAAGCAAACAGGCAGGCAGAAATCACCCCCACCCCACCACCCCCCAAGCCTCTGCTCACACCAATCTTATTCTTCACTGATAACATACAGCAAGGAATCCTACTGCCCATCTCACAAGATATATCAATAATTTAAAACTGGATTTCTGGTTGGAAAAAAAAATCTCCAGCTGCAAAAACCAGAGAATTTTCAGGAAGTCACTTTGTAAGTAATTTATAGAGCACTAAGACTTACAAAATAACAAAGAAACGGCAGAGCAGCATCTTGTTAACGAGAACTGGGACAACAGGGCAGCATCAATGGGAACATGGAGCACATTTCTGGATGAGCTAAGAAGGACTTGTAGGTAGAGAGAAAACATCAATATGAAGCACAGAAACTTCTGCAACTTGGAAAGCTGCAAATTTTGTATTACTTTTGGTAAGAGGTCTGTGTAAGAAGCACTAAGGGCGCATGAGCAGAGATGGACCCCAGTTGCTGTGGACACCCATGGTGGTCTCAGGGCACGACCATTACCTTGCTACACTTGTGCAGCCTTTGCTCATATGGGCCGTGGTCTACAACTGAAGCTACTGAGTTGTACTTTATTAATTAATTAGCCAAGATTTGACCTGTGAGGCAGTGAGCCTAACTCTTCGATCTCTTATACCAAGAAATCACAGATCTTAAAATAATTAATTGGTTTAATTTTAATTAGGCCCTTGAAATCACTAGAGGGAGACACGAGCACATGCCTTAAGACAAGATGTTACATCTGGACTGGAGAAAACACCCAGTAGACGATGGCATGAAGCATTTTAAACATTAACTATAACATCTACACCACATGCAGCTTCTCAAGATGTTTTGTTGTCATCAGCTTACTAAAAGATAAAGATTTATTGGGCTATTACTGAAAAGGAAGCTAGATACTGCCAAATGGCACGGACAGTTAGATGACTAGTTGCTGACATCTTTATTCATATATAAAACAACACAACCGAGTTGGGTTGTGGTTTTTTTTTTTTTTTTTAACTACCATGCTTGAAGAAATCAACAAAGCAGTGCCTTATCATATAGAACTTTTAAGTCATTTAAAAATCATTTATGGGCTCTGGACAAATTTATTTTTTTTTACTGTCTGCATACAGAATAGTCTATTAGCACCCTGTGAACTTTTAGCACCGACTAAAATAAGAGACAAACATTGCTGGCTACAGATCGGTTTAACAGTGTCTGGAGATGATGAGGGGACCATACCATGGAGCAGAGCTTCCTGGATCATGGTCACAAGATCACTTTTATTCCCACGCAGGATATCTATTGCAGGCCTACATGAACTTTGCAAGATCAAGTAAATGGCTTCTCCAAAGGTTAAAGACACAGAAAAATGCCAGCTCTGCCCAGGCTGAGAATATTAACCCAACACGTCTACTTTTTGATCAGCTCTTAATGGCAATGATTGGGACTGAAAGGTTAGCCCAGAAACTTCTACAATTTCTTTGAACAGTTTAAATACTGTTTCTAATAAATTACTGACTAAGTTGCAGTGCTTATAGAGCTATCTGTATAACCTATGTTAAAAAGATGACAAACCAAATGAACTTAATTATTCTACTCCTTGTTAAAAACTGTACAGACAGGGAAGTAAATCACGTATGACAAAGTCCCGCAGTACTACACAGCTCAACTTAAAAGGGTTTGCTCTAAAATTTAAAAATAAGTCCTGTAGAGCTGTTCTCCCAGAAGCTAGCGAGCTGTATCTGTCCACTTTTTCTCTGACAGCTTGATATACTGTCCCCCTTTGTTACACATTTTGAATTCAATTTAGCTTGCTACTTCCAATTAACCAGCACACACTTACTGCATTATTTGGCATTAAACAGGCACATGTGTTCCTTTAGCTCCTGCCAATGTGAGAAGACAATAGCCCTAAGGTGAACCGGGCTATTTGTTTGGTATTAGGCTCTGGGAAGTGTCCAAGAAGGCTGATGGAAGCCCGCAGGTGTGCGGTTTCAAATGCCTTCAAAGTGCTTCATGCCCAAGTCTTCCAGAAACGTTACACTTCATAACCATCCTCTTCCAGCAAGATTTATGCTGTGTTTTGAATATTTCTAATACCCTGGAGTCTGTGTGCCAGAAACCTCTTATTTATCAGGCTCAGTCACTGGACAAGTTGCTCTGGTCAGGGATCATATATAAACCCATTTATGTACAGGCCATTGTTTATTCTACACAAACTCCTAAAAGCAGGTGTGATTTCAGTGTGTTTGTTCTGAGTGGGAAGTGGTTTAACAGAGTAAAGTTTCATCCACAACAGAAGCCTGCTGCTTCAAGACTGTCAATAAGGAGAAAACAAGTTTTAATGACATGTATATAGAAAAAAAATAGATCACCATCCTTTCACTACAATACACGTACTACAGAAAGTACAGGACAGCTTTGAGATACATCCCACATATTCTTTGCAGAGGGGTTACAAATTCACAAAGACATAATATTGCTACACAAGTGCTTATTAAAAGCAACAAAAAGTACAGAATAAACAATTTATGCTCTACAAGTCTGAGATTTGGTGTTCACCACTGGGAATGAAGGTATGATGGCTCCAAAACGTGTCTTTGGCTCTTCTGGGAAGGACATAAAGGTATAATTTCCATGTTTGTCCCGTTGGTAATGCCTGATACTATGATGGTTATAACTTACACAAACAGAAATCTGCAGCCAATCAAAATAATACAGTTGGCAAGAAATCTGGGCAAACTTTAATAGCTATCGTTCTTCAACATAAAAAGGATAAAAGTAGAATAGTAATTTTTGGCAGGGGAAGTGGGGAATTTTTAAAATTCTGATTGTTTTCCTCTGAGGATAGTGTTATAAATACTGAAGTCTAAATTAAAACATGTTGTTCTGGTTTCATGAATTCACATTGAGTAAGATTCTGCTGGACCCACCGAGTTACACTCAACTCATTCCCAATCTTCTCAAAGGAAAGTTATCTGGGATACACAACAAGGTAAGAGAGTGGGATTTGGCGCAGGAACTGCACGGTCAAAATAATTTAAATGTTTTTCTGTAAGGAGTTATCTGTGCATGCAAGCGTGTTACAGTAAAATACGCTCCTTTCAAGAAAGCATAATTAACTTCAGCCTTCTGGGAAATGGAGAGCCAAGAAAGGCATTTACCAAGTGGAAGATGGACATAAATTTAAATATAAAATACTTTTTCACTGAAGTTTTCACTTTCATTTTCAACAAGCTACAGTGCTATGTTCAGGACAGTGTCAGCCTGACAGTCTTTCATTGGAATCTGATGAAGCAAATGAGCAGAGGTATATTATTTTAGTAGCAATTACACTCACTTGCCACAAAATTAACCTGTAGAAAATGTAATTTAGTAGTTTTTCCATTAAAAAAAGAACACCCTGACTAATAAAGACTATTTTCTAGGCACCGAACTAGGCAAATTTGCTAATCTGCAATAAGAAGCAGAATAAAAAAAAATATTAATGACATCACAAGCAAGTAAACTTCTTCAATTAACAGCTAATGATGTAAAGTTTTGGCTCTTCTAGAAAACAATAGCCGTAAATATTTTCCCTGCCTTGTGAAAACGTTCACAAATAGAGAACCAAGAAAAGACATTCAGAACTATCCCAATCAAAATTAATCTTTTAATATTTTTGAAATATTTAATTTTGGTTCTTACCTTTATATGACTGTACTTTGTTTTGGAACAAAAAGTCCTATTGGGTCCAAAATTGGAATGATCTGTTTAATGGCACTGAAGAAAACTTCCTTCCACAAGGCAATGACATAAAGAAGCTACGAAGTACTTTGAAGGAGGAATGAATTAGAAAGACTATTGCATGTAAACGATTTTGCATGAATTGGCATTTTCTGATTTAAAAAAAAAAAAGTTTGCTGAAATATTTCCCAGGCAGAAATACCTGGGTCTCTAATTCATTGGCACGGGTTCGTTATCAGTCACTTAAAATATGAGTTTCGTCACGTACCTAAAATTGTGACATTCTTTAAAAATACTTCATACAAAAATCTTTTATTTCCTTTATACTACATATTTACAATTCTGTTATCAAGGTACTGTAGAAAATGTAAACAAGTATACACAGGCGTAAATAATATGGCTTGAGAAAGGTTTCCCCTTTGATTAGCTGCTCTAACCACACATCAGTATAGGTAGATAAGAAAAAAAAACAGTACATTTTATAAACTGCAGGGAAACAGCAAAATGTAACAGCTCTTGAGGTTTATGCATCAGCTGCTAAATAACTGTACCAGGCATCTTTGCCTAAACTGAGATGTCTGATGTACTGGAATGGGGCCAGTGGAGGGTCACTGAGGTAACTGGGGCTGAGGGAGCAGGGTTTGCTCTGTCTTCAGAAGAGGAGACCAAGGGGAGGTACTACTGCTTCCTTCAGCTACCCCATGGGGGCTGTAGATCAGATGAAGCCAAAGTCTTCTCAGAGATGCGCACTGAAAGGATGAGAAGCAGCAGACCAAAGCTGAAATTTAGGAAATTCTGACAAGAAACTAGGATTAAAAAAAAAAATAAAATTGTAAGCATGAAATTTTCACCAGGACACAGGCTCAAAGATGGGTGGGATCTCCATCCTTGGAGATATTCAGAACTTAACAGGATGAATCTCTGAGCAATCCCATTTAACTTTGAAGTTGATCAGGTTTTGAAGAGCAGCCTGGACCTTTACAGGTCTCTTACAGCTTAATTTACTCCATGATTCTACGAAGAATCTTGAGTATAATGCAACACTTGCATCGCTGTTGTAGTTTGGCTCTGCAGTAAATCCATAGCTAAGATCAAAATGTCAATTGTTTAACTTGGATCACTCTTCTCCAGCAGTTGCTAAGATTATATCTAATAGTCTCACAAGCTTTACCTTATCAATTCCAGTTCAGTGAAATTGCCCCAAACTCACATAATTGTAGAATCAGACTCAGGCCATCATATCTCCAAAAGAACATTTAAAATGTCACAGTTGACAGTAAGGCCCTGCTGAGAGCCACATACTTCTGACTAATTTTGGGACAACAGTGATTTTGTCACATTAACATAAAGTAAACTTTCCAGCAACATTCACAGAACTCCAAAGAGGAAACAAAAAGGCATCAGCATCAGCCCCTGTGATTTTCTGGCTGAAAGTACAGTTGCTTAATTGCATTTTGACACATTCACAAGTAGCTTTACTGTTTTTGGGATGACTTTCAATGCCTATGAAGCGATGAGCAACACTAAGACTTCCATGAAACTTGAAAAATACCTACAAAACCTGTACTGTTTCAAATAGATCACAGTTTGAATTAAACCCCCAGGTGAGCAAGAGTGACTTTGTGCTGGAAGTTAATGACTCCAGACGTGTTCAAGACCTGAGGTGAACCATGGAACCATGGAGTCAAGCTGTTACTTCCACCTACTCAGTAAGCCACCCACAACAACAATCAACGTCTTTAAAAATGGCAAGTTGGCATCAATTATTGCCACTTTGTCTCTTCCAAGACAAAAATCTTCTCACGCAGAGTTGCAATTTCTTACGGCGTGTGAATGGTATTGTGAACACAAGACCTGGAACTGCCGGTACCACCATGTCTACTGAGCCCATGGTCCTGAGGCCCTTTAATAAGTGCACTTTGCTATAGGCAGACTCAAGAGGTTACTACAGAGGTTTTGTAACTCCTAACCTAAAGAGAGGTAATAAAGAGGCACTCTTGAAGTCTTTTAGTCTGGTTAATTCAGAGTATTAAAATAGAGAACAGTCTTCCTTTATAATTACTTAGTCCTATACTAAATAACAACCCATCTAAGCAGACAAAATAGCACCAAAAAGTCTTTGTTCTATTAAGTGACCAACAGCAGCTGTTGAATGGTGTCAGGATGTTTTAAAGCTGACTCCATCAAACCACTGTGCAGTAAAGGCACATTATAATCCCTTAAATAAAGAACACAGAGATTATTTCTCAGTATCTATCCTTGCTTAACATCTGCTTTGTCCATGCAAGATAAAACTCTTTTCTGCATTATGAGGTACTGTTTCATGAGAACTGCTGCACAGTTGGATGTGACAAACTACTGAGAAACTCAGCTGACATGATGGGAGAACACAGAAAGCCAGAAGAGCCCGACAGACAACATCCTGCTCTTTGGAAGACACTCAGACATGGCAAGATATAGATGGAGACTTTCCAATCAGTCAATCCACACTAGAAATGTGGCATATATTCTTAAATTAATTAACAACGTATTGAGGGCTGTGATGGACTCTTTAGTTGCAAGTTTAAAATTAGACGGGGCGCTTTTCTAGAACATATGATGTTATTCAAAGAGGAATTAATTTGGTGAATCCCTCTAGTTTCTGTGCAATGTGACTTTGCAGCGGATCCATATTGGCTTCATAATCCTTGAAATGTCCATCAAACTCCACACTGGTTGTCACACAGGTATAGAAAGTCACTTGTACGTGGCGTGGCTCACAGCAAGCTGATATGTTATGTACTGCTTATCCTGATAATCTTTGGAATTGGTCTTACTAAAAACATGTCCAAGCTTTCAAACAATGAATTATATTATATATATCAGAAAGACTGTCCAGAGCAGATTAATGGAGGGGTAAGAGGCTAGGAATAAATACGTGAAACAAATTCAACTTTTTAAAAGGATCCAGCTACTAAATGGCCTCTGTAGTCTTCCATAAGAAGTGTGAATACTTCAGTACAATTCAAGCTGAATTGAATAGCTGTTTTCATATCCAAATTCAAATACCGTCTGTGCATATAAAACAGTTCATTTATTAGTCCAAATGTTACTGTTGTAGAGCTCTTGGAAAAATATTCCCTCTTTCTTGAGTTTGTTCTTCATAAAAAGGAAGCTTTGGAGGGCCACCTAGAGAATTAAGTAGAAACACAGCTTCAGGTCTATATAAAATAATACTGAAATATTATATAGATTATACAATTTACACTTAAACAATTCAATAAAAGGTACTCCTCAAAAGAAGGTAGAGGACTGAGTTAGACTGACCTACTCACAGAGTCAGAGGGCAGGCAACACAGTAAAACACCTCTCAAATGGAAGATTCCCTAAATGTTCCCTAAACTAAACACAGAATTGTATGGTATCATCATCAAGCCAATTGTGAATAGACTGCAAGTGGGAGGAAATTTTCACTCATTACTGTTTCATGAAGAAGAGAAATTATTTCAGTTTAAAATAATACAAACAGCAAAACCCCAAACCCTTTTGTGATAGTGCAATGAGGGCTCTAGTACATTCACAAATCAATCCAAATCTATTTTCCAACATTTTATCTACTTATCTGGCTTATCACATCACACCATGCTCTTCAAAACCTGACACCTCCATAAAAAAGTAAGTGAATGTGATGGGATGCACAGCAAGTAAAACCATCTTATTTATCAGAGGCTGCGGGCATCAACTATTTCAGGGCAAGATTTCATACCGGCAGGCACAGAAGAGAGTACAGCTCTCTGGCACAGAGGCAGCCTCAGGAATCCATAAGTAGGCTGTGCAAAACCTCCACTTCACAGCCTGAGGGGAAATGACTGCACTGAGTCAGTTCAGCTTGGCCAAGACCTCCCAACCACCTGGAGCAACTCCTGGCATTTTCACCATCAGGCATCTAGACCCTTAGGAGGACAGCACACACCAATACAACCCTTCCAAGCAAAGCTGGTGCCATCACAGGCTCTGGATTTTTCACCAGAAATGGAGATGCAGAATGGCTTCTGCCTCACACAGCCCAACACAAACTGTGGTGGCTGCTGCTGAGCACCATGTTTGAGTGGTGGGTGGATACTCCTGTCCAAATGGCCTACAGACCACCACCAATGTGCTATTTCTCCTACTAAGAAAAGCTACACATGTCCAGCTTCTGTTACCTTCTTTGCAGGTTGGTCCCATCCATGTAGCTGGGCACACACAATTCCCATTGTACGGATTGCACTGGGATCTGCTGGCACACTGGCATCGCAGGGAGCAGTTAGGGCCGTACTGGTCCGACCTGCATTCTGGAAGGAGAGAAGTGAACATGAGCCAGCAGTGTGCCCAGGTGGCCAAGAAGGCCAACAGCATCCTGGCCTGTATCAGGAACAGCATGGTGAATAGGACTCGAGAGGTGATTGTCCTCTTTCTACTCGGCACTGGTGAGGCCCCACCTTGAGTACTGTATATAGTTTTGGGCACCTTACCACAAAAAAGACACTAAGGTGCTGGAGCGGGTCCAGAGAAGGTCAACAAAGTTGGTGAGGGGTCTGGAGAGTAAGCCTTATGAGGAGAGGCTGAGGGAGCTGGGGGTGTTCAACCTAGAGAAGAGGAGGCTGAGGAGAGACCCTGTCACTCTGTACAACTCCCTGAAAGAGGGTGTAGCCAGTGGGAGGTCAATCACTTCTCCCAAGTCACAGGCAATAGGACAAGAGGAAATGGCCTCACATTGCACCAGGGCAGGTTCAGATTGGACATCAGGAAAATTTTTTACACTGAAAGGGTTATCAAGCATTGGGATGGGCTGCCCAGGGAAGGGGCTGAGGCACCATCCCTGGGGGTGTTTAAAAGACACAGTGCTGTGTGACGTGGTTTAGTTATGGGTTGTTGTTTTTTATCAGAGTTAGGTTGACAGTTGGACTAGATGATCTCGAAGATCCCTTCCAACATAGACAATTCTATTATTCTAAGTGTTTGGAAGAGGGTGAATGCTCCCTAGTAGTCTCCCTGTTCTCTGGGATCAGTAAGCTACTTAGACACCTACATCTGTTAACATTAAAACATGACATTTTGGAAAGCCTTGCAGTTTTCAAGTTTCATCTACCACATGGTCTGCCCAAACTGTAGCCCAGCTGTCCTAAAGAAGTTCCCAGAATGGAAATCATTACTGGTGTAAAAAAAACAGGGGTTGACAGGCCAACAGAAAAGATCTTGGGACATGCTCAGGAAAGTTACTGTCAGCATCCTGGATCCACACTATCTCCTGCCCCTCTCCACTGCACGGCTTGGCTGTCAGTTTGTGCCAGCACAAAGCCTTCACGCAGAGAAGGAGAAATTGAAAGTTAATCCATTTTATATATACTCTTATGCCTTACTCCGATTGCACAATTCTGCTGCCTCCTGGCAAATTAAACTCGCCAAATGTCTCGCTCCCAAACACAAACGCACTTCATACCTAGGCTGACAACTTCTCATTGCCATTTTTAAATGCTGTCAGAGTAATGGCATGAAGGAAAAGTCAAGCAGCAGGTCACAAGGCAGGGTGCTAAATACACCATAAACAATAGCCCTCTCTCCCTCACCTTGCTAGAAAATACTGTAAATAACCGAGGTGCTGGCTTTCTCACAGAGGCACCATTAGGTAAATAAAAGCGCTGCTGAGCCCTGCATCAGCTGCAGCCCCAACACGTGGGAGAACTCTCCCTGTGCGCTCCAAGCTTGGCCTTTTCAATTAGGAAATATTATGAGAAAAGGTCTCCCCGAACACCTCTGGACCTGATTTTAATTTATGTAATACCACATTTTCATGTTAATAACAATGTGTATTTAAGACATCTGTTTGAAAGTCTGCAATGTTAATTTACTACAGAAAAAGAGCGCCCATAAAAGTCTGTTATATTCTCTCCCCTCCCCCCCCCTTTTTTTTTTTAATTAACATTTTGCCTGTTTAATGGGTGCTTTACCAGAGTTCAAATTAAAATCAGGTCTTTTATCTTTATGGCCGCTGCACAGTCACAGCTGCTCACAGTTATATCACAGATGAACTGAGCCTAATTGAAAATAAAAATGCAAATAAAACCTACCCCATAACAGCTTTTCATGGACGGGGGCTACCCTAGCTGCTTTAAGAAAAATAAAAATGACTCCTAGGCTTTGCTTCTTGCAAATTCTTGGTTCACATTTTTGGTGCTGAGCTTCCCCCTTGCGTTCCACTTCTGCCTAAAATTTTGCTGGAAAGGCCCAAACTGCCCTGTGCCGAGCTGGTTGATGTCCCCCATCAGACCAGTGCCTGCAGACTGGGAGGCTTTGGTTTCCGACCACAGGACAGCACAGAGAAGGAAGAAAATAATTTTCCATTTTCATTTTGCAGGCTGCATTAGCGCTTAAACTCCCAGCAATTATTTTGCATTAATAACAGGCTGTTTAAAGCTGTTTCCTGCCCTATCCTCAAACAAAAGTAGAAATAATATTTCCCCGCTGTGATTTGAGGGCTCAGGAGGATTATGGTTCCTGGTGTGAACCTCCAACACAGCACATGGACTTTCACTTCTTTTATCTTGTTTGCCACAACGTTAGGATCACAAATCTCTTTTTACACTTGTTTAAATGATTGCAATTCCTTTTTTTTTTCCTCTCCAGCGATTACCCTAAATGTACTCTGCCATGACTGTGATCAGAGTCTGACTCAAGAATCTTGCCTGCCCTTGTCACCTCTCAACCTTGCAACCATCTCACCAGGGCACAGCCGTGGGACTGACTTTCCCTCTAGGAGAATTTTCTCACCTATTTTTATACCCTTCTTACAAAACAATTCTGCTGTCGTGGGCCAGCCATTTCCCAAACACACCGTCCAAGTGCCTGTGCTGCAAATGAGGGAATTTTATTTGGATTAAATGTTCCTGGACAACTGCTGAACCCCAGAGGCTGGCAGAGCTGCTGCAGCTCCACTACCCTCATCCGTAGGGATTCCTCTCTGCTTCCTGGGGAAGAAAACCCAGAGCTGGACATACTTTTGCATCAGTCTGAAAAGGGTAATCAGACACACGGCAATCAGATCCCATTTGCACCCTCTGGAGTCTTCCCAACCATGTTAGCAAAACTCTGGGCTTTTTGGTATGTTCTTCACCAGGGCACATTCTCCAAAGCAAATGACATTTTACAGCTGACCCATAAACAGTCTTCTTATTGGTGTTTCAATTTAAATATTGATTAAATCCAGAGATACAGCCTGTTGATGAAACTGTTGATAACCCATAAGAGTAATTTGCTACCAACAACATGTTCTCGAATATCAGCAAACAACCTTCCAGAGCTATGCTCACTTAGATCAACAGGTCATACAGGTTTAATTATCCACAGTCCGCTCCTTAGAAAACATTACCCTTACCAATGTCACATTTGTCTCCGGTCTTCCCAGGTGGGCAAAGGCACTTCCCAGTCTCTGGATCACAGGGAGCATCTCCGCAGTCACACCGACGTTGGCATCTCTCTCCAAACCAGCCCCTGTCACAGCCTGGCGGCAAGAGAGCTTTTTTTAGATGCATGTCTGAATGGCAAGACGTGCATTAAACTGGAGGAGTTCTTCCAGGATGTCTCAGAGTAAAGCTCATAAACTCTCCACTGAAGCTAGTATAAATACCAAGTTTAATGAAGAATTGAACATAGTGGAATGGGCATAATATTTATATGAACTCTCCTTATGTTCGGTTTGTCTGATCTAACCTATCAAAGGTATCTGTAAATCTGTCCCAGAAATGTAACTGCCACTTATTTTCATTTTTAATTAGAACTCTCTAGAAGACCATTCCATAACACTCAACAGGTCTGACATGCACCTATTTAATAATCTTATTTAGAGTTTTAGAAGCAAATTTAGAATCAGTAAAAAGGACTTATTTTTAATAAACGACATGTGGAACTCATTGCTGCAAGACATCACAGAGAGCAGGACTTTCACTGTATTAATCGGAACCAGATTAGTTAATTTTTAAGGAATGAGAACGCCCAGTTATATACCAGGTAAACAATCCTAAATAGAATGTTTCAGGATAGTCAAAAAGCTCAAAATACAAAAGAAGGTGTTCTCAGCAAGCAAGTATTTGAGAAATGACATGGGGCGTTTTGAGTTTTATTTTGAATTTGTTTGTTCATTTTTTATTATTTTTTTTTTTAATTACAGGGATACAAGTACCTTTCTCGCAGTGGACACCTTGATAACCCACAGGACAAATGCACTGTCCTGTCACTGCATCGCAGCTTGCTCCGTTTTTACAGGCACATGCATGAAGACAGCTCAGTCCGTAAAATCCAAAGGGACACCCTGAAAAATGAAAGCATCAAGTTAGGAAAGGTTTATGAAGAAAAACATTCATCCCTTTAAAATCCTACATATTCTCAGCCTATGTTCCTCTGGGAGCCACAAAATGTGATATTTACCATTAACTCTAATAACGCCATGTGCTTTTAAACTTGTACCACTCATATCTGGAAGCAGCTGGTTGAGCTGGGAACACCCCAAAACACCAAAAAACGAGGTGTTTATGTGACTATTCTGAAGCCCCTCATCCTGTTCGTGTTGGAAACCAGGACACCTGGATGTCCATGGTGTCTCCACTTACTGTGCTCACAGGAGTGGCCATAGTAGCCCTCGGGGCATTGGCAGCAGCCCGTGAACCTGTTGCAGGTGGCATTGTGCTGGCACGAGCAGTCCAAGCCACAATCAGACCCGTACTTCCCAGGGAGACATTCTGCTGGCAAGACACAGACAGAAAAACAGACAAACCAAAAAAAAATGTCACTGCCCTTATCCAGAAAAGCTCTTACGGGATGGTTTGTATAGCCGAGATGCGATGCCCATACACTAACTTGCAGAGCCAAGGAGAACATTTGTTATGAAGACACAGCATTTCTGCACAGCTATGATGCATTTACATGCTTTCATGAGGAATTTTTTATAATACACAGAAGTTCAAACAGCAGTTTCCTTGTACTTCTTACAGTCTACCTTTTTAAATTTATCTCTGTCACGGTTTAGCCTCGGCAGCAACAAAAGCGCCACGTGGCAGTCCCTTGGCTCCGCCCCCCAGCGGCAGGGAGAGGATGAGAAAGAAAAGGCAGACTCGTGGGTTGAGATAAAAACTGTTCACCAGAGCAACAGGGATTGCAGGGAAACAGTAACACAGATGGAGGAGACAAACATGAGTACAATCCCACCCGCACCGCGCGCCGCCCCGACCGCCACCAATGCCGCTGAGATGCACCCCGGCGCCACCCACCCATATATACGCCTACGCCGTGACGTCGCCACCCCCACTTCCAGTTGTGGCCCCTCCCCTCCCCGGCTAGCTCCCTGCTGCCCCTGGGCCTGGCGCACATGGGGTGGAATGGCTGTGCAGGATAGAGACAGGGGAGAATCAACCCCGTCCCTGCTGGAAACCAGGACAATCTCTTCATGCAGTCAATGTTGAGCTTGTGCCATGTGTTATAAAGCCACACAGTAATTGGTATAAATTGTATCTTCTATTTTTTTTTTTCTTTCTATACCTACAACAATATTTTCTTTTAGACACTTAGAAACTGTGAAAGAAAACACATCGCTTTTCTTCCTCTGTGTTATCATTGGAGTTCGCACTACTCCAATTCCTAATAAAACCCAGAGGATCTCTTTTTCACACACAGCAACAGACTTTCCATGTATAATGAGATATCTGCTTTTACAGAACTAAACGCATCTCAAATTACTGAAAGCCAAGTCATGCAAAAGTGACTATGCCAATATAATTAACCTAGGCAACATTTCTGCATAAGTTAACTTCCCACTGCTGTGCTAATTTGAATCTGGGCAGACCAACTTAAATGAGAGTGGCCGTCCCAATAATCAGATTCATAACTCTGCAAATGTCAGATGAGGACTTTCACGAACATCGTATCTAATCACTAGAAAAAGGATGCCTGATTACCCGCCTTTGATTTCTAGTCAAAACACACTCAAACCCACACTGCTGTGGAAATCAAGACTCAAATTTCCAATAACTTGGCTGTCCCTGTCCAAAGATAAACACTGAAGCTCTTTCTAGTGACATATGCGATGTGTGCATGTCTGCCCCTGAGGCTTGACACCAGAGGTATTTTATTTAAGCACATCTAGAAGATACACCCACTTCTCCATGTGGTGACACCTCCATGACTCTACTGGGGCTTTGCAACCCCAATGCAGTCCATGGATGGTCACAGAGATTTCAAGAACAAATAGACAAAGGCAAATCAACAGATTTTTCAGAGGCAAATAGAAATATTTGAAATATTTTGAATGTATATTTGAACATATAGAAAAATAGAATACAGGTGGCCTGTGCAATGTGAAGTTAGCCAGATATCGGTAAAATGCACTAATTTTGGGGGGTATTTTAGTGCCTGCCCACAGTGCTCACGTTGTGAGTGGCTCCATGTAGTTAATATCTTTCTTTTTCTGCACACATGCATACATGAAGTGGGTCTCTGAGTCTTCTCAGGTGGCAAAGTGAAACAATTACATAGAATTCTGCTAAAAAAGGTATCACCTCTACTTGATGCTTTTACACAGGGACACCCCTCTGTAAAGACCGGTTTGATAAAGGTAAGTATGGAGTTTGAGGTGGATATTCTACAGATGTCAGGGACAGGAAGGCTGTAAATGAGGGCCTGAGAATGTACTGGGAAGGCTGTACTGTCGTAATGACGATGTAACAATGACGTTGTCTTGAACATGAACTCAGAACTAACTATTTATTTGACATCATACCAGCAAACTCATGGTTTTCTGAACATTTACGTTTGTAACTATACAGCTGTCTC
Source organism: Thinocorus orbignyianus (assembly GCA_013400375.1). NCBI lineage: Eukaryota > Metazoa > Chordata > Aves > Ciconiiformes > Thinocoridae > Thinocorus > Thinocorus orbignyianus. The sequence continues at coordinate 99,887 of VXBW01006789.1, forward strand.
CTAACTGGAGAGAGAAATGAGAACACAGAAATGCAAAATGACTTTTGGGAGACGGACAGTAAGACATGGAAAAGCTCTACTCTGGGCTGGCATTAGCGTTTCTGGAGTGAAAACTGAGCTTATTTGGTCTAAGTGTGCTTTTCTCTTGTGTCTGGGAGAGCTGTCATGGAGAAATAAGGGTGAGATAGCAGGAGAGTCTCAATTGCTTTGGATAGATTTTGTCAGAACTGCACTAACATGGGAAATTCAACTACAGTCCAATGTCAGAGGGAAGAGAAAGTAGAGCATTACCTTTCTCACATGATCTTCCTGTCCAGCCGAGCCCACAAGTGCAGTTGCCATCCACGTGGTCACAGATACCACCGTTCTGACAGGTACATGTCAGCTGGCAGTTGGGGCCATATTGTCCCTGGGGACACACTACAGAGAATTAACAAAGTTTGAAAAAAAATGGAAATTAACAACCCCCAAAAGAATGAAGGTGACAGGGAATAAGTAGAAACACATGCTCCCAGGGTATCCCAAGTGCCTGGTGTCTCCCGAGGGCTGTTGGACACTACTCCACACTTATTAGTGGTTCCATCTGAACACTCCCTGTCCCACCATCTCTCCTCACTTGGTTTTACTCCACATTTGCTTGTCCTGCTCTCCTCCCTTTGTCCCATCTTTCAACTCCTCCTTTTCAGCGAATCCTTTCCCTTCACTTTTTCAACTAATGTAATCTGCTTCTAAACTTGGTCCCATCCACCCACAGCACCCTCATACGGCTCAAACTACCCTTTTCCCCACCTTTACGTTCTGCTTGGACCACAGTCTCTGAAATCAGTCACTTCAGCTTTGAGGAGAAACCAGTGCAATGGTACTAGGTGTGGTGGAGCAAAGCAGTGAGACAGGGGTAGGACAAAGACAGGGCGATGGAGCAGAGAAGGACAGAGGCTGAGAGCACAGCAAACTGCAACGTTATCAAGCAAAGGCATTGGGAAACATGGTTATAAACAATGTTTGGCACTGAGTTTTATTTGCTAGTTGTTATAAGCGTGTGTCCAACTGACGAGATGACCTCAGGTCCCGCTTTGTTACCTTGCTGACAGCTGGGTCCCATTTGGCCAGGAGGACAGGTACACTTGCCAGTCCGTGGGTCACACTGACCTTTACCGCATGCACAGAACAGGGTGCAGTCCTTCCCATATCGGTTTTCAGGGCAAGCTGAAGGAAATACAGCCTTTTGTTAGACACCCTAAACACCCTGGAGTATCCAACGTCAGTTTTCATTTTTAGCATAGACAGGATCCTATAGGTAGAGCTGGCTTTGGGTTTGTTTCAGCTAATGTGCCTCAAAGCAACAACTATGATACCAAACCCCATCCAAAGACACGTCTGGTTTCTTCCTCTGCAGCTTTACTTGAGGTTATAAATATAATCTGTGGTTTCACATGGAACATTTAGTAGGCTGCCTAACAAAAAGGTGAGTGTACAACTGAAACTTCAGCTGCTCATCCTTCCAGCTAAACACAAGTTTCCTTCCTTAATACTGATGCTCGCCTACGCTGAAGAGCAAAGCTATAGGCTACTAACCATTAAAGCATTGCCTTTCTGAAAATAAGCTGAAGAGAACTTCACAGAGATCATAACTTTGGAAACAGCACAGAAATTCAGCCACACAATTTAGCTCTGAAAGAGAGAAGTAAGAGTAAGGTTGCCATGGAGTCTTTACCAGTTGTGCCATGACAAAAGTTGATCTTTTTCCCATTTCTTTAAACTAATGGCACCGTAGTGTGAAGCAAAATATTGAGATAATTTCTCAACCTAGAAATTTTGGACAGGAAGGAGGAACTTGAGCAATTCATGCTGAGCTGGCTCTAGAAATAAATTTGGGCAAGCGGGTTGTAATCCTGGGATGAGTGTCCTCGCTTCTACGCACGCAGAAGAGAGGGGAAAATATTTTGCGAGAGACGTTTTACAAAGCTGGAATCCTGATTTACAATTCAAGGAGGAGGTAGCTGGAATCTGTCTGTTTTTCTACCGACAAGCTTTTTATGCAGATGATTCCTTCTGTTTTTTTCTGAAAGAAGCAGAACATGAATGTTGGCTTACGTTTACTACAGTCGGCTCCAATGAAACCAGGCGCGCAATCACAAGTTCCTGACACAGGGTCGCAACGGCCTCCATTCATGCATTTACAGGGCTTTTGGCAGTTTGGACCATAAGTACCCTTTGGGCACCCTGTTTTAGAAGAATAAAATAGCAATTAGGCAGTGTTGCTACTGGGCTCACTACATTTTATGTCATAACCACTTTGTTGCTTTTCAACCAAAATTAGATTTTTCATTTTGTAACTCTATTCATTTCCAGAGGACCAGGAATGGGCATGGACAAGCAGATGGTTGCCTCAGGCAATGCACTGCTTGGGGCAGCAAGGCAGCACTGACTTGTGGCATCAGACCCCTGGAGAGCCAGACCAATTTCTGCTGCCAAGCCAGGTCCAACTGCTCCTGCCTCTATATGCTGCTCACACATGATGGTAGCAAGAAAAGTAAGCTCAGTTCTTCAGACCTTTTCCCCTCAAATTTCTGCCCCAAACCAATTTGTTCCCCCTTTCACTTCTATTGTGCAGATGTAGAGTTGAAGCACTCTTCCTTTGGGCAGGAACAACCTGGTCTGCCTGTGGCAGTGAGAAGTCATGAGCCATCTCTGCCCCTATTAGCAGTTATTTTAGCTGACCAGTGATAGATACTGGGGTAGGTCTCATCTATTAAAAAAAGTTTAGGTTGGAGAAAGTTTCTTTCCTCTCTGATTTAACCCACTCCAAACTGGGGTTGGCATTGCTCTGGCACATCTAGTGGGTTGTGGATGGAAGACTATGAAAATGTGCACATGATAATAACATGACATTTCAGAAGATGAGAGAGATATCCTTTAAATTCAAAGACAGATAATTCCCCAAGGAAAAAAAAAAAAAAAAGCAACTGCATTTTGTAATAACCATAATAACCAGAAGAAATGATAGATCTGGATGGATTGCTAAGCCAGTGTTACATGGTAACGAGCTGCCCATGAAGAGGTTTCCTAGATGGTAGGGAGTATTTCTGGTTTCTTTTGGGGCAGCTAATGTTGATGAAGTGCTGAATACAAGGATCAGGAAGACATGAATGCATCTACTACACTTAGCTCATGTCTTCAAGGTACTCTTTACAGTGAAGGAGACTGTGACTACATGAGAAGAACTGAGCAGAACTGCTAGGCATGGGTCTCCATCTGTCAGGGTTGCCTCCAGTGTGCCACCACTGAACCCTGGAGACGCAGGTTGTTGCTCCAGTTTTCCAGTGTACTGGAAGGGGAAGAAGCTGGTGCTTTTAAAGCAACAAGATCATCATTCAACAGTTACACTAGTGCTACTTCTACATGTCATTTCTTTGCTCCTTCCTTTCTTTTCTTCCCCCGGCAAAAGGAAAGTCTACTTCGTAAATCTGATTGAATATATATTTGCACACGTCTCCAAGCAACAGATCTCTTGCAATCTGTGCATAAATAAGTGTATATATTTTCTCTCTTTTCTGAAGGCATGAAAGCGTGATCTGCGCGGCTGGAGAAATCTCTAGATTTTTTGAACTATTCAATAGAGATGGAGAGCTTATGATGAAGCTTTAAAGGGATGCCTTTTAAAATAAAACCAAAAATTGGCTTCTGCTCAAATCAGGATAGCAGATCATCAGGACTAAACAAATACACACTTTTATAACATGTAGATACTCTCCCCAGCCCTTCTTAACCATGGCTTCTTCTCAGTGAATACTTCCTCATCAGTGCTTCCATCTGTCAGTACAGAAAATCTGTTTCATGTGCAAACCCTGGCATCAAGGAGTGAGCCCTGCAACATCGATTTCATTTCCACCAAGACATGAAGTTAAGGACACACCCAGACTCAATGACTTAATTGGATTCTAAATGACTTTCTCTTTTTCTCCTCCTCTTCCTTTTGGTCATCATTTGGCTTGTCTTTTTTGTTAATTCTGTTTCCCACACTCCCAAACACACTGCTTCTCCTTGGCAAAGCTTTCAGAGTTGTTTCTCTGCTCAAGATTAGCAAGGGCTGCTCCACTACCGAAAGGGATGCAGTAATTTCCTCCCTTACTGATTTATTTACCCTTGCAGTATTTTATTTACTTTGATTCAACAGGGAGCAGCACAAAAAGGGCAAACACACCAGCAGCAACGTTCTTGGGATTATTAACAAGGCCACCTCATCTGTTACTACTTTGCAGAAGAACTTCTGTGTGGATAACTAGGGCAATTTACACACTGTCCTGCCATTTAAGCAGGTTCTGTCTTCAAGAAGAGGGTTAGCCTCTAACCACCAATTATCTCAAAAAGTCATTTTCTAATTTAACAGCTTCCCGTGCATCTGACTTACGCTTTTCTCAGAAAAGCAGGAGCAACAGCCAGATTTCTAACTCATTTCCTGATTTTTTTCCTTCTGGTTTGGGTGGCTTTGCCATGACCAAGAGCTCCTAAATCTTTTCATACCAACTGCATGCACTAGGAGCCTTTCTTACTAATATTATTAATTGCATTGTCAAAAAAACCCATCCACTTTTGAAGCATCCTGTTACCTACAGCTTGAAGGCAAAGCTGGCAAGGTCTTTCCGGCTCAGGGTTCACCCAGCCCAGTAAATGTCATAGAGATGGTACCATGGGTTTTTTTTGATCCATTACACCACCACTTACCACTTTTTATTCATAAGTTCACTCAAGTAGATCTGCCTGTCCGCCAAGTTATGGACAACTGATGGGAACCTTATTGCTAGTTTGTCTGCTTCCTCTGGATCTTGCCAAGAGACTGTTTCAGCTCTTCACTCCAAAATTTGAGAACATGAAAGCCTCGCTGCTCTTGGCTCCTGGAAATTTGACTTCCCAGCCAACTACACCTTTTATAGATACTTTCTGGCAACCATTTCCAGCAGCATCCAACCACATGTTGACTGGACCGAAGCCCATTTCACGTCTTTGGGAGCGGCTCCCTACGCTGTTTTTAATATTATACCGGAAGCTTCTTCATCCTGGAGCAGCCCCAGTTCTCTCTGTAGTGAAGACGGTGGGAACAAGGACTATTTCCACCCAAATCACGCTAACTGTCCCTGGTTATCAGGCATTATCAGACAACAGCTATCCATTGAGAGATTCCATTATCTCTCCAGTAAACATTTAACAAAACTGTATTTATTGAGAATTTGCTGATACTGCATATTTTTGGAATCTAAGAGAACACAACACCATGAAGGCTCATGTCTCACACACATGTGTAGGTTTAATCCCAGCTAAACAGCAGCCTATGGCAAAATCCCTTCTGAATGCAGTGAAATACAGACTTCATTCTGTAATTTCTTTTATGTCAGGACTTCAGTGCAATTATTAATGTTTTAAATTTTAAATGCTGAAGGAAATCCTAAGGATCTAAGCAAGCTCAAGGACATTTACTATAATCTACAGATATTTAGTACTATATGCACAGGTAATGACTACTGAAAGATTGCTACATAAAAGTAATATTGCTAACCATGATTAAGTCTTTTAAAATGATACTGTTAAATAGTTGATCTCCACTACTGTTCCACTATAATATTTATTATAACGGAATGTATAATGGATTCAGATGGCTCCAGCCTAGATTTTGAAGGCTGGATTTCGATCCCACTTATAGTGAGAACTGACGTACAAAGGAGGATAGAATCAATCCTTACATTTACATTTATATTTTAAAGAATAACTTGTGATGACATGATGGTAATACAAATGCCCATCTCCAAGATGAGCCTCATTTGTATTTCTACTGGAGGCATCAAGCACAGTTTTAACCCTTACTAGAGCTGCACACATCGCAGCTGGCATTCGTATCCAAATTGTCACTCAAAAAAGCAAGCAAACCACAGCTGCACTGGATGCCTAGGAAAGGAAAATCAGGGTTTGCCAAAAAGAAAGCCTCTCTTTTTTTTCTTTTTTTTCTTTTTTTTTTTTAAATGAGACTATTACAAGCCATGGAGTAAAAACAAAATTGAAGTTGTAAATAAAAAGGTAATTAACTGTCTCCTTTTCTGGATATGTTGGTATATGTTTCTTATCAGTTGCCACATTCCACCAGGAACAACTTTACAGACGTCCTAAAATACCAGCATGAGGCACGGGGGCCTGGGAATATTTTTTATGATGGAGTGTTCAGCCAATTGGCATTTTGTCCTCTGCACTAGTCACTATTTTTCAATCCAGAGTAACAATTCTTTTAATTTGATCGTTCCTTAGAAGGCCCTACAACTTAAGTGACTTTATGAATCACTTCAATTTATTGCCAATTGCAGCTTGTTGCTTTCTAATAACCATTTGTTCTTACTTGAGCACGCAGAGATTTCGAGAAGCATTTTGTCCTGGGTATTTGGAAATGAACGAGCTACACAATCTCCAGGCGCAGCCGAAGACGAGACGTGTAAACGCAGAGAATGATAGTGTCCAAACTATCAGCATGGCAGGAAGTTGGAAAGAATTTAGCTAGTAAATGAGTCTTTTCTTTTTTTTTTTAATTAAAAAAATAATAATTTTGGTTTGGGTTTTTTTTTTTAAGATTAAATCCTGGCAATAATAGAGGCATTTTTATTACTGTAAGTTAACCCAATCAATGCTCACTTTATCTCAGTCAACACTGAAAGTAGTGACACAGGTGAACCCAAAGGGCCAGCACATGCTTCTGTGTTATCTTGGTCCTCTCTCAGAAAGCAACAGCCCACAGAGATACTCACAGAGGGCGCAGCGAGCCCCGTAGTAGCCCGGGCGGCAGGAACAGTCACCGGTCACCGGGTGACATTCCTCATTCTCGGCAGAGCACTGACACACTCGGTTACAGTTCTTACCATACGTGCCCGGTGGACAAGCTTGGAGAAGAGGAAATATAAACCAATAAATTAAATTTGTCTCAGTAAATATAACACTCAAACAAAGAGTGAGCTCAAATTTATTAAATAAAATCCCTGCCTACAGAATGACGCTCTCCTCTGGGACTTTGGATTTATTACATTTACTTGGGGTTTACTTCACCGCTTCATTTTGTTTCGTTCAGTCAATTTGTGCCCGACTGTCAAGGGCCAGATACAATTTGCTTGTCACTAGAAAAAATCATAGGGAAATGTCAGGTAAAATTGACTAAAATAACAGTATAATTCGCAAGGGACCAGGCGTGTGGATAAAGACATTCTACCTTTTGCAGGGAGTTTAAACTTGCAAAGCTGCTGTAGCACCAACACCTTCAGATGTTTCATTTTGCCTGTTGACAGCCACATTGCCTACAGCAATTGGACTTTCCACGTCTAATTCTTACATCTCACCTAAATTAAGTTGCCCTGGTTGTGGGTCAGGAGTTAAGAGTCCTTTAGCACAGGATATGGGACACCAATGTAAATTCTATTAATTCTTTCTTGTTGTTTTTCTTTTTCTAAACTGGTGCTCGGGCAAAACCTTGTCAAAATTATGCAGCTGGGGTCACAGCATGAGCCTGCTTTCAAAGACAGCTCCAGACGGCCAAACTCAACATTGAAGAAAAACCAGACAATGACATTTCCACAAGCTCTGACAGTGGGAATAGATGGTCTCTCATGGGGACAAGGCCAACAGAAAGTAGATTTTCTGCTTTACCCAGGGTACAGAGATGGCCGGGGGCAGGAGCCGGGCTCCGCTGGCACCTCCTTGATCTATTTTGATCCAGTTCAGCCCTCAGCTGTTCCCCTCCAGTCTGAGAGCTGCAAACCTGGAGAGGACAAACCCCACCAGGCACAGAGGTCAGACTAGCTAAACCATTTGGGTGAAGGACACACTGCCCTTGTCCACCATCATTGCCGTGAAGTTGCTGCCTCCTCCCTCTTCAGGCATTATATCACCAGGCTTTGCATATAATAGTTCAGAGTTGGAAGGGACCTTCAAGATCATCCAGTTCCAACCCCCCTGCCATGAGCAGGGAGACCTCCCACCAGACCAGGTTGCTCAAAGCCCCATCCAGCCTGGCCTTGAACCCCTCCAGGGATGGGGTAGTCGCAGCTTCTCTGGGAACACAGGCCAGTGCCTCACCACTCTCATAGTGAAGAATTTCTACCTGATATCTAATCTAAATCTACTCTCCTTCAGTTTCTAAATGTTATCCCTCATCCTATCACTCCAGTCCCTGATGGAATCCCTCCCCATCTTTCCTGTAGCCCCTTTTAGGTACTGGAAGGGGTTATAAGGTCTTCCCGGAGAGAAATTTTTTTCTTTTTTTTAATTTAAGAAATTAATTTCTTACTTTACAAAGGAAGTATTTGCATTCTTATAACAGACTTACTTTTCTCACAGCCATAGCCAGTGAATCCTGGAGGACAGCCGCACTCGCCTGTCAGGTGATGGCAGGGGGTACCCGTGGGACACCGGCACCGCTGGGCACAGCCCACGCCATAGCGGCCAGGCAAGCAAGCTGCAATGGTGTAACCGATCCCAGTTAGGGCAGGGGACAGGCAGGACAGTGCAAAGCCACCCCCCACCTCCCACAGATATCCTGAACCCATCCCCATGAGCACCTCCAGCCTGATCCCACCGACCAACATGGGAGTGAAAGGGTCCCGTCATTGGCTTTGGATCCAGGAAGAACCTACACAACCAACTCGAACGTTCCTCCAGCAGACACTCACGTTTGTCGCAGTGCCTCCCTCGCCATCCCCTTTCACAGTGACACACTCCAGTTTGATGGTGGCAGGACAAGCCATACACACAGTCACATCGCTCCTCGCACTGCTTGCCAAAAAATCCCCGGGGACAGGCTGTGAGGAGAAGCAGAGAGAGCAGCAGTTCTTCCTGCATCCATCATTGGCAAACAAGCCAGTGTTGTCCTTGCACATGGCAATGGATATTTAGAAGACTGCATGCCCAGAAAATATCATCGAAAGAGGAAAAAAAAATATATTAAAAATATTAAAAGCATTTAGTGCTGGCTGTTAATGAGTCCACACATGAAAGCTTGCAAAGACGTAGTCATAGACTACAGCACCAACCCAGATGGTGTCTACAGAGATGGTAATGTCACTTTTATGCACAAAGGGACAGCTGTCTGAAAGCAGTGACAATACTCTGTGTCCACGTACTGCTTTCCACCTCACAGGTCTCTGCAAAGTGATCAGAGAGAAAGAGAGGCCCGAAGAAAAGGATGGTGGGTACTGAGAAAGTTTTACAGGTGACACTGGTGGCTGAGACTTTGTGAGTCCCTCAGCACCTCAGGAGACACCAGAAAATTGCTTGTGGCTCACAGAAGTCACAGCATGTCAGCGGTTGAGCTGAAGACTCAGCTGGTATGTCATCTGACACATCATTTGAAGTCATCTAATACCTATCGCTGATGAGATTTCTATTTCAGCTATTCACATGGATCGAAATACGCCAGCCAGCTGTGCCAAATCTGAGCAAAGTAGGTTCAACGTGAACCATTACAGGGCAATTTGCCCAGCTCCCCTTGATGACCAGAGACACAGCAGCATGTGGCCCATGAGGGAAACTTCTTACAGCTCACTCCCTTTTGCATGTTCTTCCTCATACCTCTAAGGCAGAGAAATACCTTCAGTTCGTCAGCAGGCAGGGAACAGAAGTAGGGGGAGATACAAAGATTTGGACTAGGGCCTGTATTTGTGGTTGTGTAGAGACCTGCTCCCAAAACACATGGTGAGCAGTCACACTGGTGCTATGTCTAACTGACCTACAAAATACTGGAAAATAAGGATAACAAAATAGAGACAGACTTCTTATAGGGGAGGAAGAAATGGCTGATCGCAGAAGACAGTGTTAAAACAAAGCATCCACAGAAAGAACTGCCCTTACCAACATCACAGCGGTCTCCAGTCCAACCGGTGTGGCAGACGCATCTCCCCGAGTGCTGGTCACAAACCCCATGGTGGCAACTACAGTTCTGCCAACAGCCCTCTCCATGTTTCCCATCCCCACACTCTGAAATGAGATGGGGGAGACTGACAGCATCCAGGCTGGAGGATCCTCAAACTGAGTTCGTTACATATCCTCCCTGTCTCCCCGGGGACAGAAAATAGCTTATTTCTCCCCTTTGTCCAGTGAATTTCTAGCACCATGGTACATTCAAGTGTCAATGCCATATGTCCCTTCAGTCTTCTCATCTCTGACTAAACAACCCCAAGTTTTTCAACCCCTCCATACCCAGTGCTCTCCAGCCCTCTGCCTCCTCCTCTCTCTTTTTTCTGGGCTGTCTCAAATCAGACTTCACCAGAACTGAATTTCCTTGCAGAGCAACTGGTGCTGGAGGGATGGAGGACGCGATGAGACTCACCCAGCTCACAGGCTATCCCCGTCCAACCCTGGGGACACCGGCACTCCCCTGTCACTTGGTCACACGTTGCCTGGCCGTGGCAAACACAGCGCTGGAGACAGTTTGCACCATACCATCCAGGAGGACATGCTGCAAAGAGGAGGCAGGAGAGAAGCCTTCCATTAGGAAGAGCGGGAGGAGGACACAAGTTAAGCACAACCTTTCCCCGCTCACACCCCCTCTCACCCTGGTGAACATGGAGATGCTGTGAGAGGTACAACCAAGTAAAAATACACAAACCAGTGTAAAACTCATCTGGGAACAAAGTAGGTGAGATAAAGTGAATTAGGTGTGATCCACCAAATGGCCTTGAGATTTTCTGTTCTCACCTACCAAATACGTCTCTTGGTTCCTACCAGCTTTCTCAACATCAAGGAGCGGAGTTACTGATTTCTCCATTTTCAGAATTTCTTTGTACAATTCTCTCAAAATCACAATTCCTTTTTTAATTGATTTTGCTACCTACAGCTGGTTGATGACATTTCACAGTTTACCTAATTTTAATTAAGCAAGTTTATTAATTGTCGTCACAACTAGCTCCTATGGCTAGGATCTATTTTTTTTGGGCACAAAAATGACATACCTCTGTCATGTGCCACGATGGCACCTTTTTAAGATGCTAACAGGGGCAAGTTCTCTGCAAAAACACAGTCAGCAGAGGATGCCTCACTCAGCCTCACATGCTTATCCTAACTCCTACTTCCAAAGAAAACAGAAACCCCCAAACATGTAATTTAGGAAAAAGAGTATGTTTAACAACAGGTTTTTTAACTTTTGCTTTGCTTTTTTTTTTATTTGAGGCCCTCATATGTAAACCAGAAAAATTTAGGTCATGTTGTACATGTCATCTAGAACAGTTTGGTGTCTTCCCAAATTTTTATTCCTTCATGGAAAGAGCTCTTCATATCGGGTTTTAAAAGGAGATTCACTGAATTAATTAATATATGTTCCTCTACTCCTGCCAGCTTTCATCCCCTTTCTCTAACCATCCTCTCAGCTTGCTGAAGAGCATCTACTGCTTGGGTGAAGGTGCTGACTCCAAAACCCAGCTCACCCAGGAGCATCCTCAGCAGCATCCCCAGCTCCATGGCACTGCTTACAGAGCCAGGTACCTTACAGGGAGGCACAGAAAAAAAGACCCTTCCGCAGCAGGGATGGACAGACTTTTTCTAGCATCTTGGGTACAGGGGATTAGGAGGTGAAACATAAGCCTCAGCACAGCCTTTCTTTGCCAGCCTCTTTTCTTAAGACTCCTTGGAGTTGGGCTTATGTTTGAGTCACACATTATCAGTCTAGTTGCCAAGGCTGGAAGATCCAATGCCTTTCACATATTCTGGATTTAGCCTGTGTCTGGAACAGTGTACAGTAATGATGAGGATCAGTCAGGCACATGGGATGGTAAAGCAGGCCATAGAAAAGAAACAGTTTTTCTTCAGTGTCATAAATGGGTTTTATGGACCTTTTCTCCATTAACATACTGCCTTCAAAAAAAAGCTCTCTTCCCAGTTTACAGCTCTGTTTCAGCCCTCTCTGCCCCATGTACACTGACTTTCTACAACCAGCCCTTCCAACACAGCATCACAGATTTGTTTAATGGACTGAGCCATTTAATTGTGCAGATAGAAAACCAATGACAACACAGGCCAACGAGCTTATAATTAAAATACCAACAAAGGCCCCTGAGCAGAAGTTTTTTGTTTCCTCTCCTATAATCCTCCAGCAGAAGTTTGAATTTCCAACAGTACCTTCTTGGCAGGTGGTTCCTTTCCATCCTGGGCTACAAAGGCACGTCCCGGTTACATGATGACAGAGGGCTCCATTGTGACAGTGACACGTGTGGTTGCAGCCTGGCCCATAGCTGTTCCCCTGGCAGGCTGCAATGAGAGAAGTCCATAAAACCCCATCAGTATGCTTCAAAGAAGGCATTTTACTGAGCAAACCTGAGAGACAACCCAACACCAGAGAAATCAGTCTGAAACCGGTTTCCAGTGACATATCTTTCACATCATCAGGGTACCTAAGTCCATATATTAGCCATGCCTCACACTAAATAATGTGGCTTAAAAATATGTATCACAGCACCTTCTGAAGAGGTTTTTATCGAAGGGCAGGATCACTTGGGTGATGGATCAGCTGTCATTCCCTGCCCTCCAGAACGTCTTTGTGCTAAACTAATGGTCCAGCAGAACCACTAGCTTGACAGCCCGGGTATTTATTTGCATCCTGGTAAGAGAACTGACAACTTCATTGTTTTCAGCCTTCATTTTTCACAGCTGGATGCCTTCGCTCACCCAGAGTTTCATTCTTTGGTCAGAGAGGGGTGATATTTTCAAGGCATTCGGTTAAGCAACTGGCTCCCAGGTGAAAACTTAACACAGCCATCTCGCAAGGCTACGCTTGCTGCAGCTCCCTTTTTAGTGCTGCCGCCTGTGAAATATGGCAGTGATAAAATCCCTGCAGTGTCCATCACACCAGAGATTTGGGTATCTTTAAACTGTGGAAAACAGACATTGCTGCTTACCCTGTTTTCTTCAGGTATTGCTCACAGAATACAAAATGAGTTGATGAAGTTGGAATCACAGAATTGTCAGAGTTCGAAGGGACCTCTAGAGATCATCTAAGCAGGATTGCCCAGAGCACAACACTCAGGGCTGAATCCAGGCAGGTCTTGAAGGTCTCCAGAGAAGGGGACTCCACACCCTCCCTGGGCAGCCTCTTCCGGGGCTCTGCCACCCTCACCCTGAAGAAGTTTTTCCTATATTTGAATGAAACTTCTCTTGTTGCAGCTTGTGCCCATTGTCCCTTGTCCTGTCACTGAGAACCTCTTTACACGGTTTCTGTGCCTGCCTTGCAGAGGCTGCTTTACCCGTATGAAGCTGTCAGAGCCTCTGATCCCTGCAGCGCTGCTGGCACACGGGAGAGGCAAAAAGGGCTCTGATCCCTGATCCAGAAAAGCGTCCTCCTCTCACAGAATATGACATCTCCCGGGATCAGAACTAAATGATGACTTTTCACTAAAACCTCTATGCCTTTGAGGGTGTCAGTGTGTAGAACAAGATGCAGTGCTGCGGGAGGACACATCCCTGGGGACTGAATGAGTGAAACCACCTCAGCCTCAGGGGTGAACTTAGTTGACAGTATCCAACCCATTCTCAACCTTTTTCTTCCCATCTGAGGACTTCCAGCTTCCCAATGTGGTTCTCAGACACCATTTCTCCATGGACCTCTTTTCAACAGTGTTCATTTCTGTCATCACTTGGACCTCATCCACACTGAAACCACAAGAAAGCTCAGGAGCTCAGTCCCATCACAGTTAAAAGTTTGTTCAGCAAATGAGGCTTGATTGCCAAGTTAAAAGTTCAGCCCATTCTACAGAGCTCTGGCTTGGTTTTGGGAGCAGAACTCAATATTTCCACAATATAGACCAGAACTATATCATAACCAAGCCAAAGGAAAAACCAGCTCATAACCAGGTCCCCTGTCTGGCTACTAGTAGTTCGTGTGAGGTTTTTGGAGTATGCGTGCAAAGCTCTTGTTACCCTCACTGAGAAGACAAAAGAGTTTTCCAGTGAAAATCTGGGTAAGAAAGAAGAAATTCCTTGAGAAGAAAATTTTAATTATTCTATTGGGTGGATACAGACTTTTTTTTAGCTTCTTGGTAGGATGATCCCGATTATCAAAGTACTATTCTGAAGAATAAGATAGCAAGTGATATATTGAAGCTATTCTATAAAACTCCACAACTATATGTACCAATATTCCTGGAACTTTTCGCTTTTCTTCATGATGAATGCAAATGGAAGAAGCAACAGAAAGGTTTAAATATTATGCTTTTTCCTGCTTCAAAATATTCTTCGTGGTGCCTTTCCTCTGCATGAGGAAGATTTATTTGTTTGCAGTCTATAGAAGTCTCTTTTTGCACACAGAGTAAGGAACATGTGAAACTGGAGACAAGAACGTTCAGACTGGAAGTCAACATCCATCCAAAGTATTGAGGAGAAGAGGGAAATAAATGTTGGGCACTAAGACTCAATAGAATGCCCAGAATCTTTGATTTCATGCAGCTCCTGTGGATTATTCTCCCCAAAATGAAGCTTCAGCTTTAAAAGACCAAGGAATTTGTGAAGTCAAGTGCTCACACACCAAGAAACATCAACCCCCTGGTTATCGGTGCCCCTGAGCAGAGCTGATCCTTCCATACTCATTTATTTTGGCAACCATTGTGGTCTTGTTTTACCACAAGGAACTGCTTCTGTGAAGATCCTGCTGAGCCCGCACAGCTCCAGAAAGAGATACTAATAGAACCGGAGCAAAATCCAGATGCTGATTTGTGTTCCTTTTCTACAGCCCGTACACAACGTGAGATTTTGTTTGCTTGTTTTTGAAAACTGCAAAATTTGGTCAAGTTTGTACACAGAAAGGAAGGTTACATCTTTGGCACCAAGTGATGTCAAATGCCAAGTCTTCAATTCTGTACTACTGAGACACCATGACATTCCACAAAACATTAACATTTATATTAAATGTAGGCAATGCACCTTGCCTCAGCTTCTTCCTTGGAAATCTAAAATAACGTAGGCAGACACTCAAAAAAGAACCTCCCCCCCAAAACACCAAAATAAAAAAAAATAAAATCATCAAACACAAGCTTCGGCTGAGGGAGAGCTTGCTTGGCAGATTTCCTCCCAGATTAATATAAATTCATTTACAAGCAATTGAAAAAACCACAGTCTTGTAATGGAAAGTGTTAGGCAGCTTCAACAAAAGGCATTAGCGTCTGTATGGCCCATAATTAGATAGCAGTGTATAAAATGCACTGCATGGCCAGCATAAGATCAATTCAAATCCCATGATGTCAAAATTATTCCTCAATATCCTCCAGCACATTGCCTGCAATCTGATTACTTGAACAGGAGTGCTGTCCCTCCAGCTGCTAGAGCTGGAAAGTCCCAGGAACCAGCAAGGGGAATATTAAACACCCAACAAGGATGGGGAGTGTTGAGCCAACATCTCTGACCCACAATTGCCTTACTCCAAGTAGCTTTGGAGCAACGTAGCTGAGGTCCAGTCTTAAAAATCAAAACGAAGACTCATCATTTAGCCAAGAGAAAGGAAGGTTAATCCTTTGCACTGTTAACTGACCTTCCCCTTTTACTTACAGGCAAAGGAGACCTTGGAGGCTTTGGCATCCTTACCAGCACGAGGAATAAATCAACCCTGCAATAAGGCTCTAATGGCTGCAGCTCAAGAGAATAAATTGTTGGGGTTTTTTTCTCACGTGAGTAGAGGGGGTGACAGAAGGCCATTGACAAAGAGCTGCATTTCTTAATTGAATTTAATGAAATATGTAGGAACAGAGCTTCTCATCCCCAATGCAGCCTAAGAAGCAGGGAAGGGCCAAGATGATACGTTGCTAATGCTGTGGCTCGCCTGAAGGGGAGTGGAAGTGGGCTGAGACCAAAAAGCAAATATTATACCTGTTCAGCAGCACCTTTTCTGCTCTGTAGTATGGTTATAAAGTTCGGGCTCTGCATTTACTTCTCAGTCAGTTCATTAGCCTACATCCACCACAGGGGAGTATTACCACCACCACCACCGTCTTCAGGCAGTGGGAGATGGAAAGCCAACCAACCCTGAGGGAGGCCACGAGGAAGCAAAAAAGATTTTAATGGTGGGATGTCTGCAAAAGTACTTAAAAAGTGCAAAGTTTCACTGGCATTGACCCTCCAGTAAATCATAAAAGCAGGGGCCAGGCCCTTTCAGAAGACAGGCTGTGTTCCTTTGTAGGGGTAAACGAGGAAAAAATACTATGAAGAGCAAGTGCAGCCCTCAAACAGGGCTATTTATAACCCAGTGTACGGCTGGAGAGAACAAAATTGTTTGAATACAAGTATAATGTCTCTCTATTTTCTAAATTTAATTAATTTTCCATTGCAGAAGTCTGCAACCTATGGATTAAGAAAGTCTTAGGGAAAGTGTTCACTAGCAATGAAGGTTGGCTCCTTGTGGAGCTGCTGTGGCCCCCAAGCCTACAACACAGCCCTGCAGACGGCACTCATGTTTTCAAAAGGAAGCACAGACCGTGACATCATCCTAAAGGGAAACTAGGAAGCTGAGAAGCTAAAACATTAAAATCTTAAAAGAAAACATATTTGCCAAATTTTGCAAATGGTCTCAGTGATCTCCATTTGTAATGCCATGTAGCTAAAGAAAATGATTTAATTTCCCATGACGTTTAGTGAACAATTCCACAGAAGAGCCAATTTTATACATTCATACTCAAAAACATACAAAAATCCCTCAAAGTTTGTGATATAATCCATGCTTGTGAAAATGTAGGAAGCTAACTTTTTTTTTTGAACCAATAATTTTTCTAAAAATTAGTTTAAAAACTACTTTCTCATGCTCGACTCATAAAATAGTCCCAGCTTGTTTTTTTTTCCCTTGGTGTATTTGTAGTCTGTCACTTTGTAATTGATAATTAGATGAGATACACCAGAAACGCAGATATAATATTTCATCTCTTAATGTTGCACAAAAATAAAAAGCAGAGATTTGTCATATGGTAGGAGACAGCTCTGCTGTTTAAAAACTGATGCTTATGATGGTTGACAAGCGCCAACAGCAGTTAAAAAAAAAAGTAATAAAAAAATAAAATTGAAGTTGATTATTTACACAGCTACCAAAAATTGTTCCCTTTTTTGGCATCTTTAGAAAGGAATGTTGACCTATCTAAAATTGTAGCCTGGCAGGTCACCCCACATTCCCAGAAGGAGCCCGTGTTAACGCTGAAAGGGTTTGGGAGCGCAGCGGGTACGTACGCTGCTGGCAGGTCTCTCCCAGCCAGCCGGGGAGGCAGCGGCAGGTTCCCAGGACGTGGTCGCAGCCAGCAGCATTCTTGCACTTGCACACCTGGTGGCAGTCAAGCCCAAAGAATCCATCTGGACAAGCTGAAAGCAAAACATAAGTTTATTTATTTATTTATTTATTTATTTAAAGCAGAGTTTCTGTTTCTTATTGCATATCAACTCTGTAGCTCAGGGATCTGAAGACAATGGAGCACTGCTCATCCTTTCATGGATGCTTTGTCACACATCACACACTGACTACCACTTAAAAGTCAAAGTTGCTTCAGAGGTTAAATGGCAGGACTTCTACTATGCTCATCTCAGCAAAACACAACCCATTTTTCACAAGCAACAGATTTCTGCACGAAAAAAGACGGCTAAAAATATATTGAAAATATATGATACATGAGCTGGCAGGCCGCACTGGCAGCCCAGAAAGCCAACCCCATCCTGGGCTGTATTAAAAGAAGCATGACCAGCAGGTCACAGGAGGTGATTCTCCCCCTCTACTCTGCACTCGTGAGACCCCACCTGGAGTCCTGTGTCCAGCTCTGGAGTCCTCAACATAGAAAGGACATGGAACTGTTGGAATGGGTTCAGTGGAGGGCCATGAAGATGATTAGAGGGATGGAGCACCTCTACTAGGAAGACAGGCTGAGAGAGCTGGAGTTTTTCAGCCTGGAGAAGAGAAGGCTCCAAGGAGACCTCAGAGCAGCCTTCCAGGATCTGAAGGGATCTCTTCCAGGAGAGCTGGAGAGGGACTCTTTTGTCAGTGTAGTGATAGAACAAGGGGTAATGGTTTTAAACTAGAAGAGGGGAGAATTGTACTGGATATTAGGAAGAAATCCTTTCCTGTAAGGGTGGTGAGGCACTGGAACAGGTTGCCCAGAGAAGCTGTGGCTGCCCCATCCCTGGAGGGGTTGAAGGCCAGGCTGGATGGGGCTTTGAGCAACCTGGTCTAGTGGGAGGTGTCCCTGCCCATGGCAGGGGGGTTGGAACTCGGTCTTTGGCGTCCCTTCCAACTCTAACCATTCTATGATTCTACAAAATAAAACATAAAACAGGCAAGAAAATGGATCTGGATCCACACAAGCCAGTACTTGCACTTCTGGAAGGGAGAGAGGAAAAAGGACATGCAAAACCAGGGGGCCATCCCCAATTATCTCCCTGTCTTTTGAAATGCAAAACTTATGCTCCCATTTACTCTCCTGACACCTTTGTAAAGATTTTTTTAACAGTGAACATAAGCCACAGTGTTGTAGTTCAGCACTGACATGAAAACCTGGCAAAGAGAACGAGTAGAGAAAACCAAGATAAATTAAATGCAGCAAAACAACTCCAGGGAGCTTAAGGAGCTCAGTACCTACATCGAGGACACGTAAAAGCGAGCAGGCTCCTGGATTCAATTTACATCTGTACCAGTGCTGACAGCACTGAAAATAAGCCACCAGTGCCTGACAGGGGGCCACATTGTACCCAAAATTCTTCATTACAAGAACGTGAAGGCTGCTA
Source organism: Thinocorus orbignyianus (assembly GCA_013400375.1). Lineage (NCBI taxonomy): Eukaryota > Metazoa > Chordata > Aves > Ciconiiformes > Thinocoridae > Thinocorus > Thinocorus orbignyianus. Next base: position 118,637 of record VXBW01006789.1, read on the forward strand.
TGCAGAGCTTAAAAAAAATAAATTAGAAATTATGCTGTCAATGTAGCCTTAACTTCTCTGTCTGCATATATACATGTGTGTGTGTATAGATTATATAAGTACCTGTATAATTATGTTACACCAAATGATGATAAGCCTGTAGATACACAACTGTATGTCACTCTTTCTACAAAACTACTCAATCTTTCAGTCTCAGGAGTTATATTTAAAACCTGATTGTCACGCTTCTGCCATGAATTCAGAATGCCTGGCTTCCCAATCAAGTCTTGTGACAATTATCATCATATACAAGACCCAACAACCCTCCACACTAATTTCACACCTCTCTGCCACCGTTATCCATATGCATCTCTACTGTTGGACTCATCTGTCCCTTTCCTTGCCCTGTCTCTTCTTCATGCCCAGGCTCTTTGTCCCAGTCTTCTCCTTACTATCAATTCCACAGATGCAAATTCAGCCCTCTGAAAGGGCAGAAAACCCTGCTGTCTGCCCTGGACACAAGTGGGAAAATCCAGTATTCATAGACAGAGGTAAGCCTGGAGCTTCAGACAGGAGAGGCACCAGGGTACCAATTGCCACGTCCCTTCGGCTTCTTTACTCTCAGAGCTCCTGCTCAGCTTGTGCTATGAACAATGTTTTCATCTTCTCAGAATCAAAGGGCTGCTCTTTCCTTTGTGCAGACTGCAGCTTCTTCTTTGGCATATGAAATATTTCAGGCTTACACCACTTCCCAAATATGTGTTGTCTCATAAAAACGGTTTATATCATCACAACATAGAACTGCAACACATCCTTCCAGCCTCTGTTCTGCTCTTAGTGGAGAGAGAGCTGTTATCAAGTTGTAAGGAAGAGACACCGATGTGTGGTTTCAATCTTTACGTCCTTATTTATTATGCTTCAGTAGCACTTATGGCACAGCATAGAAGAAAGGACTTCTCCTGCTTAACCCGAGGTGACTTCAAAGGCTGACAAAGTTTTTCTTTGTCTAATGCAGGGACTACACAGTGTTGTCAGCTATTCCTAGACATGTGCAGTATTTATTTTTCCCTTTTATCTTATTAAAACAGAACTCTGGCTGGGCTGTCTTATGATAATGATTAACTGCTGAAAACCCAAGAGAGAAGCCCAGTCGGTCTGTCCTGCAGTAGTTTCTGATTTAGCAAATCAAATGCAACCCTTGAGTGTGTGGCACTACACAAGAGCTGTATGTTGCTCTTACTAGTGCATCAATTAATAAACATTCTGTAGGAAAACACAGAGAGTCCTGATGCCTCCATTTTGTAGGATAATTTGTGTGGCATTTTGGGGTATTCAAGCTGCAAACTGGGTAATTCTTCTGTTGGTCTGATCCCGTCACTGGACACATGCCTTGGGTCACACAGCACATACCACAGCAGCGGGGAACAAAATTAAACAAGATTATGGTGCAGTGAAGACAACTGCAATCTTCAAAGCGGGAGCAGCAGATGCTCAGCACTTCACACAATTAAATCAATTATAACAATTGCCTTCCCAAACGGGAGCAGAGCAAGCCTCGTGCAGGGCAGCCTGAAGGCAGGCACAACTCCAGTCCTCTTCTTGGGCTGCCTGACATCAGAAGCCCACTGCCCAGGATTTGTGCGTGTTCAGATGTTAACATTTATTTGAAGAAATCACTGATGTATTTAGCTATTTATTACAAGAAAGATTGGTTTTAGGGTCTGGGTGGTCTGGGTTGTTTTTTTTTTTACTTGTCTGTTTAGCTGTAAATGACTTAAAACCAAAGCCCCGTGGTAGTGGGTGAACACTGCAGGCATCTTTTCTGCAGAAAATGCTACTCATGCTATCTATGCTTTAACAGGACAGAGAAAGGACTTAAAGCCATCTTTTGCTATGATTACTGACTTTACATGGCCCAGGAATGCAGAGGCATTAACTGCTGCTTCAGTTCAGGAACAGCCAGAGATCCACGTGTGCCTCAGGTACCCTCTCCCCAGGCATGGAACATTCTCCACTCAGACAGGAAAGTTATCTAGTAGCATTTCTCTAAAGAAAACACTGAAAATGATTAATTTTCCTTTGGTAATTCTAGATCTTGTGAAGAAACACACATTATTTCTTCAGTGTTCTGTTGGTATCACTTGCTGTTTTCAAGAAAATGCAAAGGAAGCCTTTCCTAGGTTGTTCAGATGGCCTGCAAACATTTCTTTGTAGATTATTTTGGTTTTAGCCTTAATTTGGAAGCAGTAGCTACTTTGCAACTGAAACAGTCCAACTCCTTTTGCAGCTCTTTTGGAAGAGCTGAAGGATTCACATGGTTCATTCAACTGCAGTATGACCAACGCATCGCCCCTGCTTCAAATACCATGGCGCACACAGTGCTTTTCCCTGAGGTTGGCTGCCTCACCAGGGGAGGAACACTGGTTACTGGTCAAGATACTTCAGCACATCAGCTTGTAACACAAGTTCTTGAAACAATGATTACAGTCTCACCTGACCACAGAGTCAGATATCCTCCAAGAGCTGATGGAGGCAGAAGCAAAGTAAGCTGGATAAACCTGGTTAACTTCACCATAAAGAGAGATACTACAAAACGTTGAGAATTACGTTGAGAATGTTCCCAATGATGAGAATTAGCAAGGGCTAAGATTACATCAACAATGCTAAAAAATAATAAGAGATTGTGGAAATTTGTGGCAAATAAAGAACTTGGAAATGGCCACATTTTGCAACAGGGAACTGGCATGTAAACCAATGAAACCCTACTCCTGACTGAAGGTAGCAAATTAATGAAAAGGAACATCCATACTTTGTTCCCACCTGAAAAAAGAAAACCAACCCCAAAAAAACCCAAAGGCAACTTTTGAGACTTCTGCAATTCCAGCTTGAATTGGGATCTCATGCTGCCACAATGCACGATGCCAGAAGCAACAACTGCAGGCTCAAACACGCTCATCGTGCAAGTGTGATATTGATTATCAATATTAATTAATATTAGATTTTGTAAAGTACTGTCTCCTCCTAGGACCTTGAGCTTGGAAGGCTGCAAAAGGCTGTTTCAATGTTTCTGTGATGATGGAAAAGTAATTCCTAACCACAGGATGCAGTATGTGAGGAGTCCAAGGCAACCCAGCCGTGCTGGGCCTCAGTCTCTACGCTCTTGTCTGCAAGGCACGGAGCATGGCCGACGTGGGAGGATTGCCAAGAGGATGGCAAAAAGCACATCCCCGCCAGAAGGAAAACTTGCCAGTCTCCGAGTCACTAAAAACAGAAGTGCTACAGTTCCTAAGAGAAAAGGTGCCAGGAAGGCTCTACCGAGGGCAAACCACCCACACGTTTTCCTTCATCTTCATCTTTTGGAACCAGCCAAACTGTTATGGTTGAAACTTTCTACGTGAAAAACTAACAGGTCGGCTCAGAGCAAGCACCCTGCCTGCTTCGAGAGAAAACATGTTGAAAAAAGGGGCTTAAGAACAGTAAGCACTAATTCTTCCTACTCTTCCCTCTACAGTCTTCTTTAAAAAGATAAAAATGTCCAATGTGACTGATTTGGAAACTGAGACTTGTATTTTTATTTTCCCAGTAGATATCACCCAGGCTTGCCCATATTCCTCACACCTGTATCAGGAAATATTTACCACCATGTCCCCATTTTGATTCCTGCTGGAATAAACACATTAACACCAAAACAGAGATAACCACAGAGCTATTCCAACTAAAAAAAAAAAAAAAAAAAAAAAAAGATGATAGACTTTTGAAAATAGAGCTAAAGTAAATAATTTTGAAAAGGGACATAGTGAAGATGTCATAAACTACAAGGCACACTTGACAGCAGAACTCCAAGAAAAGTATTTTATATAACAGTTCCTGGTAAGAACGAAAGGGGAACCATCAAGTGTTATCTTCACTCAGGTCAGTTGGGTGCTCGGTTGCTACTGGTAGGGCTGTGCAGCACCTTCCTTCCCATCAGAGGGCAGCAGCTGCCTGCGAGTGCTGCTGCTTCCCTCTCCTGTAGCTGTAACAATGCCTCTGTAAACCCGCTGATAAAGCTGCTTCCCAAGCAAAATAATTGAGATTTTGGTATAACCATCACCATTTGTAGAATCTTCAATCATTTGCACTTAAGTAACTTCCATAATGACTGGCTGACTACGTGCTGTTTCTGCTGTATTCAAGACTAATTTTTTTTATGATGTGGACAATGATGCAGCATGACAGCAACCTCAGACCATGCCACCGACTGGCTCATAAAAATGCATCTAAGGAATCCAGTCCAACCTTTCCAACACTTCATCAAATGATCAGGTAATTGCGGATGATCCATTGGATTTATTAAAGTTGAAAGTATATGTATTTTTTAAAGAGTTCCTTTGTGAGGCTGTGCAAATCCGCGTTTTTCTCTAAAACATTTCACTAGGAACAAGCCCAGCTAAGGCAGGACAAGTATCTTTCTGCTCAGTGTTCAAATAGTAGGACTCTGCTTAGAAAGAAAGTCTTCACAGAGATATGCTGTAGCAGGAGTCTTAGGCATGCGTCTAACTTTAACCACAGTAAAACATGTGCCCGACACTAGGCACCCTGAGTTAGGATGGAAGTGCACATTTCAGCATCATCTTCCAAGTTAAGTTAAATGGTTTATTTCAATGAGGCGCTGTAAATCGTAAACCCAGCTCTCTGCATAAAAAACCCAAACAAACACAAAACCAAAGCACAAAACAACCAAAGGGAGAAGTGGTACCTCTTTCACAAAAGGTTCCTGTCCAGCCCGCCGTGCAAGTACAGGCTCCGCTGACGTGGTCACAGGCAGCTCCGTTCTGGCACTGGCAGCTGGACCCACAGCTCGGGCCAAAGCTTCCCTCGGGGCATCCTGCAGCGGAGGAATCAAAACCAGATGATGGGTTAATTCTGGAGTGCACCAGAGATCAACAGGGGAATTTTTAGATACGTGGGAATTCATACTATTTCCAAAAGCAGAATCAAGGCATAATGGTAATGCCTAAAAACTGATGAGACTTAACAGTCTCCCCCTTGGTGTCCAGGTAATTTGGGCCGTTTCTGTGAAGGTCTACTTTAGAAAAACACCAGGGTGTTGGAGAGTGAATTCTGCACAGAAAACTACTATCCCCTGATAGTTGCAAAGCCTGCGACTTCACAGGTTCGGCTTGATGGCACTTTACACACTGATCTGGCTTGACTTATGTGCCCATCCATCTTCTCTTGGACTTCATCAACCCCCAGCTTCTGCGCCTCCTTTTGAGGCCCTATCCTCTCTTTTCCTGTACATCTCCTTCCCCAGACAACTGGAGAAAATATGAAATGAGGCAGCTACCTTTAGAGAGCTCCAAACTGAAAGTGGCAATGCCTCGCTTCCAGGCTCGGCTTTCAAAAATTCAAGCAAAACCATTACATCTGTGGGACAGATTAACAATTACATTTCCACAGCAGTAAATGTAAGGAGTTTTAAGAGATTTGCATGGTACTTGCTATCGGAAGAAATAAAACAACACTCAAGAAGGAAAATAATTTCTTCCAGGATTATAGGAAAATCAATTAAGAATAGGGCCAGTTGCCTAATTCACATTAGATATTTTGGACAGGCTGAAATACAGAGACACACTTGGCTTAGCACAATATTACAGGGCCTCTACTCATGTTTGAAGGTTTTGTGAACTCCCCTCTAAACGAGTTACGTAGATTATTGCCAGATCTCTTTTTAGCAGTGTGTGATTTTAGCATTTACATTGACAAAGCGATTTTCAGGCAATCTGGAAAGAATCAGAGAGAATAGAAAACAAAACAATGAGGATCCTCAAAGACAACTCTATGTCTGGAATAAAGAGGTGGGTTTGGTGCTGCCTATTTGGTACCATAGGTGGGAAGTGATGGGAGATGGCATGAATTCGCTTGCTCCTGCTGCTTAGAACCTCCAGGTCTCTCACAGAGGCTGTAGCGTGGGATGGGAGACAGAAGCACAGTGAGGTAACGGAAGTATTTCTTTGTTTTCAATTTGCGTTGGAAAGGAAGCTGTTGTTTAAATGTGGAGTAGTTTGAATTTATTTTTTTTTTGCACTTAGTTGAATTTCAGTCCCAGGGTTGAATCGGTGCAAACTCCTGTTTGCAACACCTCCTATTCCCAAAGCTGCAGATCATCGCGCATCGCGCCTCCTACACTAGTTCAACGAGTAAATACATTGAAGTGTACTTAAAGTGCCTTAAAAGCTCGATCCTGCTCAGTGTTTACTTTTCACTTGAAATTTCAGAGTCCAGAGGATCCATGCAAGGAAAACACGATTCTAGTGCGGTAATAGGTGTGGGGCTCAGCTGAGCTTTTTCTTCCAACCTACAGCGTTTAGCCTGGAGCTGAGGCTTTCAAGGTGATGGCAACGGGTCAGTACACTTCACAAGTGATTTCGCAGCCCACATCACAGAGGATCTGCCCCCTGCTCGAGCAGGCACCAGCTGCTGCAGTTCGTGCTGAGAAACATCCATTCTGCCCCAGAAGCTGAGCTGCCTGCAGAGCCACCGAGGGAAGGAGCCTGACCTGCAGCAAGAGGATGGAGACACCTTGGGAGCAGAGGAGGTCTCCAGGGATAGTAAAGACCTCACCTCCAGGGCCTCACAACATATTTAAAGAGAATTATGGCTTTTAATCTCGCCTACAGACACGTGTGTGTATAAATATATATATATGCATTTTTATACATATATACACACACACATGATTAAAGTGGGGCAAAAAGCAGCCTGAATAAGCCAGAAAACCCACAGACAGAGTAATAGGGGCTGCCAGATGTTTTCTCGGTGGCAAAGGCTTCACTGATTACTTTGCCAAAGAAGATGACAACTAAGTATTTGGCTACTTTCTGTCTGCCAAGATGCTGTTTTGAGAGAAGTCAAGAGCGGAAGAGAAGTGGAGCTGGCGGCTCTTTCTCTGGGAGCTGGTCTTCCCACTTTCCTTCCATTCCCTCTGTGCCAGCAGCAACAAGAGCTGTAAGATCAACTTTCCTGGGTTTTTGTCTTAGGTCACCACTCCAGATTAATTGTTTTGACATTTCTGTGTGACACCCACAGTTAATTCTGCCTACGCTACTGAGACTCTGGGAGCTACATCTGTGCTACTGTAAGATCGTTAATCTACTAGATAAAATATTTATTTAACAGCATCAATGTAATCAGTAATGATAATATTATTAATAATAATAATACGAGCAGCTTAACTGTGCAACTTATTGCCACAAGATGAAGTGGATATCAAGTGTTTGCACAGAATCAGAAAGGAAATGGGCACATTAAATGAAAAAAAAAATTAAAAATCAAGTTGTATTAAATATAGAGATATTGCTTCTCTCTCAAGGAGCTCTTGAATGACAAATGGATGAAACCTGGGGAAACATGCCAGGAATTATCTATATGTCTGTTTTTATCCTCTTAAGGCATCTGCTATTGACCTCTGTTAGAGACAGATTAGCAGAGATCATGGGCCTCTGGTAAGATTATCACGCATTTTTGTTGTTAATAATGAGAGGACCCTAAATCTTCCTGATTTTGCTTCTGTTACGTACACGTGAAGCATCTCTATATGCCTGGCCTTGAAAAAAAGATTTATGAAGAAAAATTGCAGACCTAAAACTGGATAAATAAAACCAATATGGAAACTTTAGCGCCACAAGCCAAATATACATCATTCCTGTCACTCACACAAGGCCTTATCATTAAAAATAGCTGTTGAGTCCAAAACAAGTCTGAAAATAACTTTTCTGGAATCCAAATTAGGGAAACTATCTAACCCCGATGAAACCTGAGAGCACTGCGACGCGCTGGGCAGACCGGAGGCAGTAGAGCCTGGAGATCATCCTGGGGGGAATCATCAGGAAAAATAATTTCTGGCATTGCAAACTCCCCGTGTGTTGACTTACTCCGTTCGCAGTGCTTCCCAGTGAACCCCGGCTCACAGAAGCAGGAGCCGGTGACCGGATCGCAGCTACCGTCGCTGTTATTGCAGACACAGGTGTTTTCACAGCGCGGTCCCCAACGTCCACTATTGCAGGCTGTTAAGGTAAAAGAGTATTTACATGGAGGATCAGCTTTGAACTCAGCTAATGGATTATTTTACATCTAAAATGAGAGAACAGAAAAGATGCAAAATGGTCTCTTAAGACACCGATGCTCTGGACTCTCAGCTGCAGCACGGGACACAAATCAATGGAAATAAATACAATTTTTGCTGATTTACTTCAGCTGAAAGTAAGGGCCCACAGGCAGATATTATGCCATCCACATAAAACTAATTATTCATCGTCAATCCATCTCACTCAAGCCACACTCACAAACGCATAATTTCATGGAAATAAAGCATCAGTTATTGACTCACTTAGCAGAAAATCTGCATAACCTGAATAGCTAGTGGGTAACACAAGGCAGATTTGTGAGCATCCTCTATATTTTCCTCAAAATACTGGGAAATGCAAGATGGATACAAAAAAATAAATCTCACACCCTTGGTTAATGCAACTTACTGCTTTCATTCTAGAAATCATATAATGCTGACACGAATACAACAACGTACCACAGCATTACCTCCCTTTCTTGTAAGGATAAAATGAAAGTGCCAATTAGAAACCTGGTTTTGGAGTTGGGTATCTGTTTCATGCCTGGTCTGTGATAGTTGAAGGGAGGCCTTACTGAGATGTCTCTGCACAACAGCTGTTCTCCCATCTTTTCCTGACACAAATAAAAGCTTTTCCTTGCCATGGTCTCTTCATTTTTTACACAGGCTAGTGAGTTATGGAAAGCTATATAATGGCTCCATAGACTACCAACTGGTTTGATTTTTAAAATATACATTGGTGGAAACATTAGATTTTGCCAGAGTTTTCATCAGTACTGAGCCAGAAAAGGAAAAAAAAAAAAAAATTAATGATTTTATGTGTTTAAGATCAAGTTTAGGAAGAAGTTTGCATTCTGTTGGCTTTCTGCAAGAGGGATCATAATGAATCAAGCAGAAAAGATGTGAAAGAGGAAAAGGAAAGAATCAAGCAAGATGGCTTAGCATTTATATGGTGCTCTCCAAAAAGGGCAAATTTGTCCTCTTAGGCGGCCATCAATATGGAGAGCAATGCTAAAGTCAACAGAAGGATGCTCTGCTCTTCCAGAGAACAAAATTTCTCCCAGCATTTATATTCACAAGTTAAGGAGTGACCTTAAGACACACAACTGTACACACCACTCACTTGTTGAATAAAATCTCCCCCTAAACAAAATGAAAAATTGAGAATTAATCTTAAAACTAATCTGTGCTGAAAATGAAAAACAAAACTGTCAGTCAAAATGCTGACAGGACAGATGGTATTGGGCAAAGGGATCCATAGTGTTGAAATAAGAGCTTATATCAATACTTTGCGCTTCATCAGCCATCTATTTCAATACTTTGAACCTAGATAATTAAGGATTATAACCATCCAGGCTGTGCAAACCCATAAACACACAATTTCAGAAGCAATAAGATTAGCAAAAGTATATTAAAAAACTGTAATAGGCTAAGAACAAACAGAGAGCTGGCTCTTACATTTGCAGTTAAGTCCCCAGGAGATACCGTGTGCCCTGCGGAGCGAATACACATTTGACTTACGGTGTTTGCAGTCGTGGCCAGTCCAGCCAGGGGGACATGTGCACTCTCCGGTGACATGGTGACACTGAGCACCGCTGCTACAGCTGCATAACAGCAGGCAGTTTGGTCCATAGTAACCATCAGGGCAGGCTGCAAACAGATGAACAGGCTGAAATTTCACCTGGATAATAAGTCAGACACAGACCGATCTTTTCCAACAAGACAGAAACAGCTTGTCCCCTAAAGCACGCATTAGACAAATCCAGAAATCAAAACAGCAGAATGAAAGAAACATCTGTAATTTGTATATTTGGTGTCCGGGGCTGGGTCCTTTAAAGAAGGAATAGCCTGAGTGAGGTTTGGGTACTTCTACACATCAGGATCTATCAGCGGAGGAAGAAAGAGTGCTGAGCAAACTTTCACTGAAAGCAATTTTGTGACTAAAAAGGAGAAATATGCCACCACTGAGGTCTTGCATGAAGCAGTGCTGCTCCCAAGAGCCTGTCTGTGCCAGAATAACAGCCATACTCAGGCTGCTTTTCATATCCAGAGATTGGATAAGGTAGCACAGACCAGTTGCTTGACCATATTCCCATGGTTTCTGGTGGATCTGCAGAGACAGCACTGGTACTGCTCCTTCATCCTGACTCCTAGTTAATCCCGAGTTAGCTACGTCAAGGAGTACTGCTGCAAACACAATCCAGAGGGATGCCATATGGGCCAAATGGCTGACACCTCTTGCCAAGCAACCAGAATTACCACGCAAACATTGTGGCTATTACACATTGTATTTCTAAGTATACATTGCCATAAATTAGGTCTAATGATAACAGCAATTTGGGATGCAGTTTAGTCATCTGCATTTATCTGTAATCTCCCTCCGTTAAATAATGTCAAATCCACCCTGGGGAATTCCTGAAGCTGGAGAGCAATTTCTCTCGGATTAGTGTGTCTAACGCAATGAGTATTTTGCAAAACAGCAAGAAGGTAAAAATCTAACCCTAAGCCAAAGTTTCAAACTGAAGAAGCCAGGTGTGAGGACTTACATGCAGAGCAGGATGCCCCAGAGTAGCCAGGGGGACAATCACAGGCTCCAGTTTCTCTGTTGCACTGGCCCCCATTGTTGCAGGGCTCACAGGAGGACTGACATTCTGGTCCCCACCGACCGGCCGGGCAATCTAGAAGAAAACAGCACATCAGATGCCAGACAGATGCAGGAGGGGAGGGCTGTTGGTATATTTTTGCTGGGCTGAGGGGGAAAAAAGGATAGTCATATAGTCCAGAGGGACTGGACATGAGGTGGAGCCCACGCCTCCATTCAGGTCCACCTTCTTGGCTAGGGTTTCTGCTCTATGAAGTGGTGAGTCACAATCTGGGTCCATGTGGGCTGATGAGGACTGATGCTCCTCAGATGTGCAACAGCCAAGAGCTCTGCAAATGGTAGAGGAGCATCCCATGGCCCATTGGTAATTCAGCGTTCTTTAGACTTTCTTCATCACTTTACTTAATTACCCACAATAATGCTCTCCTTTTTAATTCCTTCACCAGATCCTTCACTTGCTGGTTCCAAAGCAGGTCAAGGCCCTTCAAAAGCTCCTGAGGCACATTGTGGGCACATGGCAACATGGTCCCAAGCTCTGTGACTCAAACCTGCTACAGTGCCCTGGTATCACTGCCCAACTTGTATAGACTCAGCCCAGCATATAAATCACTATTAATAATTAGAGCAGAGAGACAAGACAGGGTAACTAAGTCACGTTCTTTCCTTTAGAGACGATCCCATATGGTGGATGTCATATATTCTGCAAAAAGAGTTATTTATTACTAGTTCTGCAAACAAAACATACTGCATTGCAGCAGTTTTGGTGGGGAGAAAAGAAGAAAGAAAAGAGAAATTCCATTTCTTATTGTTTCTGCCAAAGCAAGACACTACTCGAGCCCGACACCAAACACACCTTGCTCACAGGTAGCACCAGCCTTCCCCGCCGGGCAAATGCACTGCCCTGTCTTTGGATCGCACGGTGCTTCTCCACAGCTGCACCTCTGCCTGCAGTTCACCCCAAAGCTCCCTGGCTGGCAAGCTGGTTGAAAGGAACCCAAAGACATGGTTAGTATAAAGAAGCAGTTTGGAGATATTAGACAAGACCACCACCAGCAACCAAGGTGTGCTGGTACCAGGTGGTCTATGAGTAATCAGTGCCTCAGCAAATGGTGGTCTGTAATTAACCGCATCAGAGCTCTAGAAATTCTGTGCATGAAGCTTTAAAAGGAACTATAGTTACCTGGACTAAGCTAGTAATTGGCCTCACCCTTGTGCCTCAACCTTTGCAAACAGCTGCCAGGCTCCAAATACTAGTCTGGCTTCAGTGGGGAACTGCCAACTCTTACCAACAGCGAATGCCCCTTTTTATTTGCAGTCTTCTATATCTGAACATAAGTTTCCCGAGTAAGCTTTCCCAGCCAAAGCCTACCTCCCAGGGAAACAGGCAGTGAGTACCTACATAAATGGCATTTGTCTCCATGAAACCCAGGTGGACATGGATGCTTGCAGGCTCCCGTCTCATGATCACATGAAGCACCTGGAGGACAGCTGCACCTCAGTTTGCAACCAGCCCCATAAAAGCCAGGCGCGCACTCTGGAAAATGGAAGTGGACATAGAATACATATAAGAAAAAGGAAGAGTTGAGAAAAACCGAACAGAAGTCAGAAAATAACTCAGCAGAAATTTGCAGAAAATCTGTTATAATGTACGTTTTAGAGGTGCTGATAACAAAGTGTAAATTAAACACCTGCGCAGACATTTTGAAGAGGTTACTGCTTAAATGCAACCCAGAAAGAGAGCGGCAGAATACTTAAGGATATATTCAATTACAGCCATTACAGCATTACTCTTCTTATCTGTCCGTACCTTCTGCTGCTCTTTGCCTTGATGCAAAGCCAGAGCTGGGCAAGGAATGCTCTCCCCCAGAACCGAGCATGTCACCAAGAATGCTGAAGATATTAAATATCATCACTATTATTCTCCACTAAACCCCTCCAAGAACTAGTGTCACAAATGCGACATGTCCCTGCCTGCCCAGAGAGAGATCTGAAGGGAGAATCTTTATTGTGCTGTTCCGTTACTGTCTGGAGAGGGCTACTGAGACATGCAAACATGAACGTGGAATACAATTCTCTTTGAACTACCCCCCCCCAAAACTACAAAGAATAAATTGAATTCAAAGACCTGCAAATCTGAAGGAAAAGCAGCATTACTGAAACTGTTCACAAGTAATCCTGCTGCCATAAAACACAGGGTTTGTCACTTATTTGCTGTCCGTGTGGAAAAGAGAAAGAAAAAAAAAGCAAAACCTCTACAATCTTTATTATTTAGGGTTGGATTAGAATTTCGTTTCTAGGTTCCTGCTGGCATTTGATCAGGCTAGAACTCCTGCATTTTTTAAGCAGTATTTCCCTCGATGTCCCTCTCATCCCGGTGGTATCAGGTACTCATGGCGTGTGTTGTATGAAAAACCACAGACAAAATAATTAGTAGAATATGAATATATTAGCAGCAGCAGAACAAAGAAAGCAAATGGAAGGAAGAATGAGAAATAATGGAAATGAGGAATAAGCAAACACAGGAAATCTGGCTTTCCGTTATACCTTTCTGACACTTTTTGCCATGATAACCAGGCTTGCAGGTGCAAGTCCCGTTCCTGGCATTGCATTCCAGCGTGTGTTCCTTCACACACTGACACTCCTCCGAGCAACCAGCTCCGAAGGCCCACCTGGGACAGGCTGCAGCCAGATGAAAAGGAATCATTAGCTCTGTAATTATGCAAGGGTTATTTGAAATTGCAGGCCGCTGCAGAATGCAACTGCTGCACAAAGCAAAATGTTCATTTCACTTCCAGCAAATACATCCACACTCCTATGACAGCACCTACTAATGCGTGGGTGTGTAAAGTATAGTCTACATGATCTCCTATATTAAGTAATTCATTTCATTTCAAGCTATATGTGATGAATGCAAGAACCAGGAAGCTTTCAAAGCAAACTCAGTTAAGCTTCTGAATGAAAAAGTACTTGGATACTTGGATACAATCACACACACACACAAAAAAAAAATCACACAACTATTTTTCAGTCTTCCACAGATTTTACAAACAAGACCTGTAAGTGCAACAAAACTTGACCATCTCTTTTGCAACATTTTTGTTTTGATTCTTTTTATTCCCATTTAACATTTTGCCCTTATCCTGCCCCAGTCAGCCCTGCTCCCCAGCTCCCCCTCCTACCCTATTGGCAGCCACTAACTAGCTCCATCCAACTAGACTTTAACCTCACCAAAACCCCTCATGTTAAACCTGCCTGTCCCATCCCAGCCCTACCTATAGTCCTCCCCTTCGTGCATCTGTAAATCTCAGTCCTTATGGCAAAGATTAATTGCTAGAGGAAAAGATTAATGAAGTTTCTGAGGCTTCCCGTCACGCGTCACAAGTCATGTCCTCTCACTACTCCCAGACCATCTCAGAACCCAAACTCTTGCCCATTTTAAAAGCAATGTGAAACCTTTTTAACCCAGTTATGTTGTGTGTGTGTTAAATAGATCAGAGAAAACGTGGGGACTTACCAAGGTGGCAGAAGCGGCCGTAGAGCCCAGGGTCACAGAGGCAGGCTCCGTAGAGTCTGTGGCAGTAGCCATTGTTGGCGCAGTTGCATGGTTTGTTACAATTCTTCCCAAAGAGGCCTTTTGGGCAACCTTTTGGGTGGACAAACACAACAAGGCATCAGCTCCTGAGTGATAAAACACCAACACCAAGTCAGATCTCTCTTGGTGCTACAGAAAAGATTGACCTGTCATCCACCTGGGGCTCTCTGCAGCCCATCCTTACAAGGCATGTGCTTCTCTCACTCTTTATCCTGTCTATTATTTAAACAAAATTCACTGCAAGGCAAGCCATGGGGATCCAGTATGTCTCACACAATGGACTCTGTTCTTATTTGGGCCCCTAAGGTTCACCACACACAATGACATCTAGATAGAATCACAGAATCATTTAGGTTGGGACATTTAAGATCACCAAGACCAACCATTAACCTAGAATTGCCAAGTCCATCACTAAACCATATCCCTCAACTCCACGTTTAGACATCTTTTAAATACCTCCAGGGATGGCGACTCAACAACTTCCGTGCACATCCTGTTCCAATGCTTTACAATCCCTTCGGTGAAGAAATTTTTCCTAATATTCATCCTAATATTCATCCTAATAAATCTCCCCTGGGATAGTTTGAGGCCATTTCTCTTGTCCTATTGTCTGTGACTTGGGAGAACAGACTGACCCCCACACTCACTACACCCTCCTTTCAGGGAGTTATAGAGAGC